>JAINEB010000014.1:5000-210000 GCA_022840565.1 Eubasilissa regina
CAATGTGTTCTGTCTCATTTTGATAGTTGGTGGTGGATCTTTTCTTCTCGTGATGTACATTGCTTTCGTTTTTTCTTCAGAGAAGTGCAGTTTCGCTTTAGATTCCCATTCTGTTATAATACTTAATGCGTTGTTCGCTTTCTCTTCTAATTCATGAGGATTATCGCTTATTATGATAAGAAACAAGTCATCTGCAAACGCTCGAATTTCTACCCCTTCGCCGAAATGTATTTGCAAGAGGTCATCGATGATCACATTCCAAAAACTTGGTCCGCATGCAGACCCCTGAATGCAACCTTTGTTTGTCTCCTTAGTTTTAGTGCAATCAAAGTGCGTGATGGTGACTCGTCTGTTATTTAAGTAGCTCAAAACCATGCAATAAAGATTAAGTTTATGTTGTATATGAAAAAAAATAGTTCAAACGATCAAAGAAATTAATCTAAGTAGAAAGCGAAAGTGAAAAACATTTTGAAGTTTATATAATATTTTGTTATTACCCTTATAAATATTTTCTTTACTGTATTTTTTTAAAATTGTTATTATGTTTGCGAAATCTTTTATGTTTATGATAATTTTATTCACCATTTTACATTTTTTATTACTATGTTTACGATATATATTTAAGCTAAAATTTTGTATTTACATTTGTTAAAAAATCCTTGTAAACAAAAAGCAAGGAACAAAAATAAAAGCAACTAAAATTTAAAAAAAAAAAAAAAAAAAACCTAACCCAACCTAACCCAACCTGATAGTGAAATTAAAGAGCGGGTCTACCCGTCGGCGCCGTCGCCACCTCTCCGAAGCGTCGTTTAAAGGAAATAGCTAATGCGTTGATGGATCGAGAATGCGAGTTTCTCGATGCCCAGAGCTTTCCGTTCGCTTCGCTACGCTGAAAGAACGGTACCCATCGGTATCGCCCTCATTACCGAGTTACGGCTGAAAGAGTGAAAAGGGAGGGGTAAATTTTTAAAACCTTCGTAACTCGGCTCTCTGTGGTCGGATCGCTGGTCATTGATAAGGCATCCTAAAAAAACATGATTTTTATATTCCTTATTCTAGTTGACATTCACACATTAAAGAGTCCCGAATGCGGATTTTAAACAAGTGAGAATTGATACAACAATGGCCGATCCTCATACGGCGGATCCAGGAAGTTTTAAACTTATTTAATTTAATATTCTGATGTACACAGGCAACCAAAAATGCCTGGATATCAGATGTATCAGGCAGGCTGATGAAAGTAGCTTTTATTGCGAGGCACTTTATCTAATTATGTTTAATTTTTAAATCATTTTATTTTCATTTAATTTCATGTCGCATCAGAATATTTATATTTCATATGCAGTTCATAAGATTAGTATCTATAAACTTCATTCTAACGCCTGTGTAATAAATATGTTTTTTAAAGGATTCATCTTTATGAATCTGTTATGATATTCATCTTATGCTGTTATGTATGTATAACATTATGTACTATGTATTGTCAATTATCTTCAAACACTTTCATACATTTTTTAAAAATTGGTAAAATTGTTCTATTTCGGTAACAATTTAGCTCGAACCCAGGTACAGCGTTACTTACAAATGTTCAGATAAATTTCATTTTAGGAAGTATTGTTTTACTTTCTTAAAGCTTGTAAGTTAATTTTCTATCAAATTTATTAACCGAATATCAATCTGTTATTTTATTTAGTTGCTTTTTTGATTATCCCTTGTTTTTGCATTTTCTTATTTGTTAATAAAAGACATGTAAACTCAAAACAATTTTAATTATATAATAAATAATGAATGTTTTAAACCTCCCCGATCTTAGCGTCTACTATAAGAGACATAAAATAGTATCAGAAAATTAAAAAATATTTTATATAAAAAGAAATTACTTCTCTCGGCTATTTATGAAGTCTATAATAGCATAGAAGAACTCGATTTAACTTTATTTTTAAAATTGTTAGGTCTAAAGTCCTCAGTAGATGACAATAGATAAAGTATTATAGATAGATAGACAATAGTCTAATTATAATGATTATTTGCTAAAAGATTTATAGAAGATGAAAAATAAATATTTTTTACTATAAGCAAGCTCGAACTGCATTCTTTCACCGACGAAAGCATTATACACTTACATAAATGGCTTCTAATTGAAATAGTTCTAAAGCAACGCAACTATTTGAGATGTTGATCATTTATAGGGAACTACTAAAAGTTAGCCGGGTTTATGGTCACTGATAGTAATGAATTGATTGGATGCGAAAAGACAAAGAACCTCATACTTACAAAAATAAAATACAGATATAAATACATACAAGACATATTGTAGAATGATTACACAACATAGTAAACCAACTTTTTTTATGTACATATATTTTATTACAAAATATGCATATAATTTTGACATTATAGTGGTGCAAACACAAAAGTAAAGTTTAATAAAAATATGTAACCTTTATCTGCACGAAGAAAAAGTTCTGCAGTCATGATCTCGACCTTAGATTACGAATGAGAATGGTCAGATGCTATGTGTTCTCGATTTTATTTTATGGAATGGAAGCATGGATACCCACCAAAGAAACGATAAGGCAACTTGAAGCTTTTGAGATGTGGATTTACAAAAGAATGCTTAAAGTAAGCTGAATGGATAGTTACGAATGAAGATGTGAATAAGTTCAGATGAATAAAGAAAAATAAATAATTAATAGAATAAAAATACAAATACTTTAATATCATCTCGGACATGTAATGAGACATCCGGAGAAGTATGAAATATTGCACTTCATAATGCAGCGAAAGATTATTAAAAGTCGGAGCCCCAGGGCTCTTCCAGAAGAAGGAGAAAATCATGGCTAATGAGAAGAAGCTAATGGCAAGAAGAAGAATAAAAAGATAATAAAGTATTTCGAAAATTGAAGACAAATAATTATAAAAAAAAAAATTTTCATTAGTTTAAAATTATTTTTTCCTTTTGTTCATTGATCGGTTACTCCAGCCTTTTTCAAGGCATACTTTTTTTCAATAAGGGCGGTTTCCGTCTGCAAAGTGTCCACTTTCTCTAGCTGTACAGATGTTTCCAGTTGGTGCCTGGCTGTTTCCATTTATAATAAATGCAATTCTTGATCGTATTGGATCAAACGATTATTGCGCTCCATCCTGTAATGAGCTTCATCTTCAATGATCCGCAAATGGGGGTTTCTCATATCTATGTGAAAAATACTGTATAAGATTACTAATATACATGAGCGAATACAGACCAATGTCCATCCATTCTATTTAAATTAATCGCTAATGCCATAATTAAAAATATATAATTAATTGATTCAGCATGCAGCAATGTATGGGCACTGCACTACTACTCTACTGTGAACGTATTTAGTACACTTCCCTGCTGCAATTGTGCTGAGGTCAACAGACCTACTACTTTAGTTACTAAGATCTCTAGAGAAATGTGAAATAATTCACACATTTATTTATTAGTGGGCCTAAGATCCAACTAATATTAAATCATTATAGTTAAAATCAAAAATTCTGTCAATGTGAAGATATTGGTTTTATAAACTCACCATAAATCAGGAACTCTTTCAGCACTCGTCGAAGCTTGTAGAGCTGACTCCAGACCATCAGTCATTGACTTGTGATTTCTACATTGATGCTCATATTTAGCATGGAGTCGATATGATCATCTTACGGGGCTGCAGACATTGGCCCTCCTATAGTTCTCATCATTTTTCCTTTGGCGAGAGAATGACGTTTCTTCCGTGTCATCATTGTATTTTCATTTCATTTTCCTGCATTGTTCTCTGGAAAATATGAATATTGTTATTTGTTTGAAAGATCTTTATCATATTTTTGGCTTAAGTAATGTTTATCTGTTTCGTGAAAACGATATTTTGATATGTACTTTGTATTTCGATATATTATGTCGGTTGCCTCCGACAGAATTAATCTCTAAACAAGTCTGACGGCGCACTTTGATTCTATCCGAGTTGATAATAATCGGTAGCGAGAATAGTTATAGTGGGATACCCGTTGAGAATATTAAATAAACAAGCTCATTCCCCGGACGTAAACATTTTTCGGAATCGCTATAACATAACCTTAAATGCGATAACTGTCACATAGTACCATAGATAAGAGATATACTTAGATTGGCAACTCTAAGCAAAAAAAACGGTACCAGAGCGAGGTACAGTGGCGCAATCTAACGCAAATGTGGGTACTAACTATCAGCTTTTGCCGCTCTTTTTTTGAATGTTTAATTTTCCAAAAAATCTAAAAATCGTTTATTTTTATTTTCGATAGAAAAATAATTTTCTATCGAAAATAATGTTTTTCAAGCAATAGAAATAATTTTAAATTTTCGTAACAAAAATATATAAAATTACATCTATTGTTGAAAATGGGAATTTGGTTAAACAATAAAGATGTCAAGCTTGTTTAAAAATATTTATTTAATTAAATCCGCCAATTCTATGTCAATTTAAGTCAGAAAGAATGGCAAAGAAAACTGACGACACACAGTATACATATATACAATATAAAAAAATGTGCTACATATTTGTAAAATTGTGGAATTTACAAATTAACTAAATTAATACATTTTAATTTATGTACTGTATTGGCCCGAATATGATGTGATCCTGAAATTTGTTATCCAGTACATTAAAAAAATTTTTTATTATGTCTAGGCTTTAGATCTCGAATATAACGCAAATGTAATTATTTTCAAAAAAATTATGTAAAAAACATTGTTACTTTCAGGCCAATACGGTAGTTATTTTGCAATAATTATTTTATTTGTTATGTGTTTAGTTTTCTAGTTAGATATACACGGCAGATTAGCCCTGAAAATTATACACATAAGATTCTAAACAGTCGTGAAAACCCAACATTTTTATTTTATTTGTATTCTAAATTCGAAAGTCAAATAATTTACTAAAGAATTTGTACTGCACATATTGTTAAATTAATTTGGTAATGAAAAATATTGATTTACTTAATGATTATTCATAATAATACATTTTATGGGACCATCCCTGCAACACTATATAGGATATGTATGATAATTAATGCTTTTAGTAAGATAGTTCATTGTCTTTGCGTATTAATTGTATAAAATTATTAATATAATACAAAATGGTTATCACTTTATGCATAGATTTGAAATTCAATGTTATTCATCATATATTCATGTCACTAACCATACTGAAAACATTAGATTAACTTATACTATACATAATTGTCAACAAACCTATTGAAAACATAATAATTACATTAATGTGAAGTATATTACTGATGACATTACATAAATGTATAAAAAATGGCCAAATTCCATAGCAAGTATATTTGCACAATAAGCGAGATTTTGTTGAGTGGTACCAAAGTGATTGGATAATTTAATTGCACTATAAAAATAATATATTCTACATTACAATACATAAAATTTATTATAAATTATTATTCTGAAAGAATGAACTTGCTCGAGTTATATTTTTATTATTTTTAAGTAGTAATTTACGTGCCATTTTTTTGACTGGGTCGGAAAAATTATTTAAGTCTAACCGACCATTTAAAATATTATTAACGTCTTTGCACCATGTATAAATGTACATTTTTAATGTTAAATCTAAAATCAAATTGTTTACTGAATCTCTATGTTCAGCACATTTCAAAAATGAGGAATCAATTTCATTTAAAACTAATGATTTAAGTTGAGCAGCAACATTAAATTTATAACATATATTAGGCATGTGGTGATCTGATAAAATAGTAATTTTAGTGAAATAATTATATGCATCAAAAGATGGAAAAGTTAAAGTATTTGGACCACATGCCCCCTAGCAGAAATTATCTGGTGACCTGCTAGTTGGATTTGGGATTTAACATTCTTTATACATTCTTCACATTTACCAATTTTTTTAAAAGTTTTTGCAATTATATATCCACTAACATTAAAATAATACAAAATGGTTATCGCTTTAAGCATAGATTTGAAATTCAACATTATTCATAATATATTCATGTCACTGACCATACTGAAAACATTACATTAACTTATACTATACATAATTGTCAACAAACCTATTGAAAACATAATAATTACATTAATGTGAAGTATATTACTGATGACATTACATAAATGTATAAAAAATGGCCAAATTCCATAGCAAGTACATCTGCACAATAAGCGAGATTTTGTTGAGTGGTACCATAGTGATTGAAAAAACACAAACTTTATCTTGTATTGGCATTGTCTTTGTGCAAGTTTCAATATTTCTAAAAATATGCATATTTAAACCCGGGTTAAAATGAACTTTTCTTAACAATCTACTTAAAGTTTTACGGGTTGGCAGAACAAACATTTTTGACAAAAATCTATAACACCTGTTCCCATATTTCGACAATGCTAAAGCAAACACTTTATCGGCTTCTGAATATCTACGACCATTTTTTTTTTTTTTTTGTTCCCGCATTTGGCATTGCATAAAAATAGCAGAAGGCATATTTAGAAATTTTCCGAAGGCAAACCCAGCCTGAGCTGATTTTATCCTTGCTGCCAAAATCCTCGTATTCCGTTGTCCTCTGTCAGCCATCTTTTTGTATTGGACACATCTGTCATACATGTACTTCTCATTAGGAGTCAGATATTCTTGATGGGTGATATTAATTCCTTTTAATATATGTCTATAAGTCTTCTTTGCTGAAATGTTTATATTAATGGGAAATAAAAAGATATTCAAGCATTTCAAAACACACAGATCCAATAATAATATTTGTAAGTTATAATAGTTTGTGAATTCTTTTATTTCTTATTAAGGAAAACACATTCTTATTGTGAAGTTGTAATTATTCAAAACATAGGTCTGTGATATTTTAAATACTAAATTAATGTATTAATTATAAATATATACATATAAAATCAATTTTGTCGAAAAATATTGTTTTTGCGTCACCGGGATTATTTCTGTTTAAAGTAATCTAAGGAACTTTTTGGATATCATACTTAATGGTGATTTTGGAAATCATAATATATTCTCTAGGAAAGGTAAGTTGAGAAAGATATCAAATGGCCTGTGACCACGAGAAAATAGTGAAGGATGCTCTGAATACAGTAAATTATTATTAATGAGAATGTCTTTGTGTCAATATCAATACATGTAATATGAAACCTGGAACTGGAAAAATTAAAATAGAAGTGGAGAGCAATTCCACAAATACATATTGACACAATATGGTGAATAATTAATTAGATTATGCAGAATAGTTAACAGTATTAAAGAGTCACTAATAAGACAGTTTATGAAAAATAAAAATCAGGATGAGTCAGTTTTCATAAAACAATTTTAACATTACATATTATATTTTATTGGCTGTGCTTTGGTAATGAATTAATTAGAGACTTGTTATAAAGTTTTTTACTTTACACAATGGCAATCTAAAATTTAAAAATAAATGTGTACAAATACATACCTTTGTAAGATGTGCCCTCCGTATGCATGTGAACATTAGAACTGTTGCTTAAATTCAATGTTTCATGATCTGGAATATTACAACACAATCTTTAATACACCATCTTTCCACAATTCTTAACTACCCATGGTTACTATTTTACAAAGAGTAAACTCTAAGGGTACACAAAGGAATCATATTGAAATTGAATTCAAGGATGCACCCATATAGGAATTATGTATGCACTACATGTATGTATAAAAATTAGCTCCAATAATTTAGCAATATATTATCAAGAGTGTTGATTTAATAATTTTGATAAATAATCAATAGCCAGAATTCATCTACCGGAGACAACACCATGCTGAAAGGTATTGTAACAGTTTTATCCTGAATAAATATTTTTGAAATAGAAGCTCTCAAAACAACTTAAAAAGTGTTAACTGCTGAAATACAGATATTACAGTACAATTAGGGACTCCTATTTAGTCACTCATCTTGGATATGTATCAACAAAATATTGAAGGATTTAAATAAAATAACATATAATATAATTTTGAAACCAATTGTGTTTTACAGATGTACTACTATTTGTTAGTGATGTTTAAACCGTTGTGACAGTGATTGTATGGGGTTGTAACAATGATTGGTAAATGAATATTTGTAATTTTTTGAGCAATTACTTGATACACTGGAAACGAAACCTCCAACAGTTTAATCTTGGTTATCAATCATTGTTACAATCAAACAGTCACAATAACAGTTTCATCATCAATAGTTTTTGTACTTAATAAAATATAACAATAGAATGATATTTCCTGGAATGAAAAGTAAAATTAACTAATATTTTATAAACTAACCTTTTAGAAGTTGGGTTTCAACTGAATCTTGCGTACCACATATTTTTTTTGTATAATTATGAACGTTATGGATGAATGTGACAAGATCTGTTGGCTGGATATGACTGAAGCGGTAACAAAAACTGTTATCTTTTGTTATTCTTTCATTAAACCCTATAAAACAATGTACATTAATTATTTTTGTATAAACTTGATACCCATGGTCTATCAGAGATGCACTGGAAAAACGAAGACACCATACAACAACCAAGAATAATACTTTCTATATCTCCATAAACTCATAATACCCTGTAAACTGAATATAATACAGACAAATTTGTAAGTGAAGGAGAGAGTTCACATTATTTTGAATGGGGTGGCAAAAGAAAGGGAAACTGTGACAAGAGTTACTTGTTACCTGGTACTCCTATTGTCGGCACGGAGTATATACGCAACTTTTTATAACCCGCATCTTTATTAAAATTTGAAAAATGCTTGTCACAAACTTGCTGTCTGTATATACTCGAATCTCTTGATGCAGCCATCTGTGTAGTGAAGATTCTTCGACACCACTCCTCGAAAACATATTCATCATAACTGGGAAATTTGTGCAATATAGCATTACTTGGAATGCAACCTGGAACACAGCATTTACGCCATCCAGACATTCTGAAACTAGAAAATATATTTACGAAACACGTGCACTAAAAAATTATGACACATAAACTATATTCAAAAAAGTACATAACGAAAGTTATAATATATTAAACAATATGATCAGTAGAAAGTATAACAAATTTTAATCGAAAATATGGAAAAGATTATAAAAATTGATTATAAATTCAAAAAAAGTAGAGAAAATCGCAATTGTCAACATGCTCCAATTACAGACCATTGTTTACATAGATAAAAAAAATTGTTTGTAAACAGATAAAAACGGCTTTGTTTACCGGACATCCGGATATCTTGTCATTACGAACCTTTTTTGTGATTTTTTTTTAAGTCAAGAAATTAATAAAATTTGAGTTATTGATAAATGTATATGCTTATAACACATATAAATATCATTTTCCTTGCTGTAGGTATCTAAACTGAATTTCCTGAATTCTCCCTAAATTCTTTTTAGATTCTCCCTGGCTGTTGATTAGTCAAGTGTCTGATTAATTTAAATAAAAATGTTAATTTTTTAACAATTTTAGGAAAATTAAAAACGCCTTACACTAACTATTATTATATTATACATTAAACTAATTATGCGTAAATATTTTAATTAATTTGTATTATTTCTGTAAGTTATTTACCTACTTACAATTATTCAGCTACTGAATTTCTACATTTCATGAATCATGATACTTTCTTGTCTATGATCATAAAAATGAAAATATTCAGTTAAAATTTTTTTGTTTATGGTAAATACGTCATCACTTCTGGGCTGGTCTACCAACATAACAAACAAAAATAATAGTGTTACATTTGTTGGTATGAGAGTTCGCACCCCCTGCATAGTACTACCAAACCATCATACCATAGATAAGAGATATACTCAATCCATAGACAAGCACCAAACACCGCGAAATTATAAAATATCTAGATTCGTGGACGGCTACATCTTAACCAGTACGTGATATTTATGAACTTCCATAATTTAAACAAGGTGATATGCCTGAACAGTAATCTGTGTCGCGAGCCGATTTTGATTCGGACCGACCTATAATTATTTGTTATCCGCGGATACTTTGTTTCTTGGAAGTGCATTTCGCGTGAACCCACGTCACACGAGGACCTTTTTTTCCGTCATTGGAAAGCTGTCCTTTGTTTCCTATGCCATTCATCGGAAATATTTATCTCTTCCGCATTTGCGAGGGATGACCATACGTGTGACGCAATATGTTATGGAGTCAATCGGTTGCCTTTTGTCCGAGGAGAAATCGTTCCGAGAAATATCCCGCTCGGGAGCAGCCTAGTAACAATGTACCGTCCGTAAATTAGGGGGTCGACATTAAGACAACGACCACACCAAAAAAAAAAGGACCATTAAGATGCGGGTGCATTTCTTTCGCCTGAGGATAATTGACTCCGGGATCATAAAGCAGCTTTTGTTGCATGTGGGCCGGTACCCACATGCAGAAGGGGGCCACTGTGAGCGATTACTGACTATAGCGTCTTTTCTCCGTAGGGGTAGGCAGAGAAAACAGGACGCGTACGAATAAGTCTGTGTACGGCCAAACCATTCGAGCAAGTCTCAAATCGACCGCGATTCAATCTAATCAAAGAGTGCCGGTATAGTACCGCCTCCACAGTATTCAGTCTGCATCCGTTCCTAATCTACTATTAATAATCGAGTCAACTAAAACAAATAAGAATGAAGGCGGGCAGAGAGATTGTAATGTAAATAAATATAAATAATAATGTAATTATAACTGGGCATGTGAGAAAATTATGTAATAGGTATAAGTGTACGTAATGCGAAAACCACTCACAAAACGATGTAATACAGCTGAAATAAAGAAATCCCATTTGTACCTAATTATAAAAGTCTCAGAGGCAATAAAAAAGAATAAAATGATTAGCTCTCAATTAGGATCTTGAATGTGAAATGTTTTTATACTGATTGATGTACTTAGAGGTAAATAGAGATAGTGATAATTCTGGTAAGCTTAATGGGAAAAATGTATAGAATATAAGTTAGTTATAGTTTATATATGTTTGTGGACAATTTAAATAAACAGTGTATTATTGGATTTTTTATGTGGTAAGGCAGGACTATAATTAATTACGAATAAAGTGGGTGGAGCCGAAAATTAAACCTACAAGCAAGGGTCTAGCGGAGATGTCAACGGATGGACCAATGAAGCGTCACCAATCCTGTGAGGACGGACCGACCCCGAGCGAGAAATACGCCCTCACTACAGGTTCTTTAAAAGGGCCAGGACGCCATTTTAAAAAAACAGTCGAGGAGTCGAACACAGAGAAGAGAGCTGAAGTCGGACAGTCGAAGAGTTAGAATCGAACACAGTTGAAGAGTTAGAGTCGAACACAGTCGGAGGGATGGAGTTGTGAGTGAGTCGCAGTGGTAAACTCGGACAAAGAGTCGAAAAACAGTCGCGGACAGTCGGAGGGATGGGGTCGGAAAACAGAAGTTGAAGAAGTCTAAACCCGGAGTGGAATCAAAGGGATAAGTTGTACAAGAAGAGAGTTGAATTCGTGAACCCGGAGTCGAAGGCATGAGTCGTAAAAAACAGTGAAAGTTGTAAACCCGGAGTGGTGAGACGCAGTTGTAAACCCGGAGTCGGACATGAGTTCCGGGATGACGAGGGAACGAGGTTCGGAAGGAAGTTGTAAACTCAGAGTAGTGAGTCGGACATGAGGTCCGGGAGAACGAAAGAAACGAGGTCCGGAAGGGAATTGTACGAAGGAAGTCGAAGGCCAATCGAAAAGAAGTCGGAAGCACGCAGTTATAAAACAAGGTCCGGAGGAGTGAATCGTCAAAGAGACGTCAAGGCAACCACAGTTGGGATTGAAATCGACGGAGGAAGCAGCCACGGTTCATCGCAACCCACTCAGAAGCAGCCGCCCAGACCGGTTCACAGTCCTACAGAGCAGACAGCGGGTAGCTGCCCACGCCAGTTGCCAGCGGCATCACTCCTCCGGCCGGAAACAAGATTCCGGAGGAACGTCGCCGAACAACCCGAGGTAGAATAAGTTTTATATTAAGCTAGTTATAAGTTTTTCCACCTGCCCATAAATGTAAACATGTGTCTAATAAATGTATAATGTACATCTTCGCGTGTTCATATTCACCTGTATCCTTATCTATAACCATGGTAATAATGGCAGTGATATCTGATGGATGGTTCGCGAAGCGAATATTCCATTAGAGTGCGGGGTATCGTTCTGATAAGCGATCAAGAGCATGGTATGAATCATGACTCCTAGACGAACCCCGACTCGAACCGAATAGCGCACACGTCGTGGCCCGGCTCATAGATAAGATAGATAGCTCGCTTCGACCAAATTTATCTATGGCTTGAAGAAATTGAAAACCGCGTAGTCGTGAGATCTGGGCGAACTAAAATAAGTGGAGGGCTACGTGGAACTGGCGCCAATTTTAAATATATGTTTTAATATTTTGTACCCTGAAAATGAAAATATGTTATAGAATAAAAAGAAGATTAGCTGTTAAAAAAAATATTTGTTTAATAAAATACAACTTTATTAAACATGACAGAAAATAAAATGGTAACAGAAAATTTATTCTGGATGTAAAATACATTAAGACAATTATTTGGTATATAAACAGACTAAAATATCAAATAGAAATTATTTAAAAATGAACAGAAGTTACATTGTAATGCATGAATTAATTGTAAAATTGGTACATATATTATAACATTATTTTTGTGCAATTAGAAAATATTATTTAACTGGTAATAGTAGTACCGTGAAAGTTTTTCACACAAAACATAATACATATATTATAAATTAGTATGCTCGTGGTACAATAAGAGATTAGATATGGAATATTATTATTTCAACACAAATCGCAAACATGATTGAAATGATAAGAAAAATTTATGAATTAATATAATAAAAGAAATGCAAAGAAGTTAAATGATAATATATAGTGCATCTTTTCACTGCTCAAATGCCTAATCATATTGCATCAAAATTAGCAGCAATTAAAAACAAACTTAAAGTTATATTTGCTTACGGTGATAATTAATTAGTAAATTCAATAAACAAATAAAAATTAAATACAAATTAAATTAATTGACTAGAAAGATATACAGAAAAAATCTATCTATCGAAAAATTCAACTCTACCCCGGACAGAAAGAGATCCAGGTTCGAATCTCGGCAGCAACTAAACATTTTTTGATAGATAGATTTTTTCTATATATATTTCTAGTTGATTAATTGAATTTGTATTGAAATACCACAAAACTATGTTCTGAAAAATGCAACTTTAGAACAAAAATATGTTCTGTTTTAAAAGTAAAATTATATGCCAGTAAGTCTAATCTTGATATTTTACATTATATTCTTAGAATTAAAAAATAAAGATTATATATTAATATATATGCTTTTTGAATAAGAGTGCAAATGGCAAAAAGTTATTACTGACAAAATAAATATTTTAATTATATTCACAAAACTGTTCTCTAGATTAAAAAAACTATTTTACTATTATACGTACTGAAATTTTATTATCAAATATAATAACATTGAAAATAAATCTTGATTTTATATTTATTTTACATTATGTTTATGTAAATATTAAATATTATTTTATTGGTTGAGAGTAGTTTGAAATTAATAAAAAATAAGAGATTACATATCAATACACATATGGAACGATAAGAGTATAAATGGAAAAAAATTATTTCTGCATAAAATAAATATTTTAATACCTACATAACCACATTCACAAAACTCTCTTGATTCAAAAACAAATGGAAACTATTTTATTATTATAGTATAAATAATAATATAGAAAATATCTTGATTTGATAAAAATATTTTGATTTGATATTTATTTTACATTAAGTTCATGCAAATTAAAAATATTATTTATAATAATTATTTATTTTTGATTCATAGTACAGTGTGTTATATTGTTATAATCAGATAAATATTTCAGCAAAGTAAGATATATATTTGGGTACCCTGCATGCTACACTAGTATTTTACTGTATTATAGCAGACAGTGCTTTTCCGGTATAGTAGTAAACAAAGTGCAATGTTCAATGTACAAAAAAAAAAAAAATATATATATATATATATTTATATATAAAGAGTTAAATAAGATGCAATTAGATTAGATAAATACATTGTAAAACAAAGTAAATGCATTGTTCAATGTACAACTATATTATATATATAAAGAGTAAAACAAGATACAATTAGATAACATATAAATTAACATAAAACTTAAAAGCAAATACAATGTTCAATGTATAAAAAATAATATATAAGTACTGTTGTAGCAGTTTTAATCTCAAGTTTGGACTTTTAAAAGTTCATGGGTGTAATCTTTCTATTTTGTAGAGCCAGAACCGCACTTTTCTTGAAAATATGTTTGGCTATGGTTGCAATTTACATTGGATTGAATTTCATTTAATTGATTAAGAGTAGTTGCACAATTAAAAATAACAAAAAATAAGAGATTATATATGAATACGAAAGGAACGATAAGAGTGTAAACGGCAAAGTATTATTACTGCACCAAAATAAATGATCAAAAGAAAGGATAATGCAGAGTGCGTCTCCTCATTGCTCAAATGGCTAACAATATTTAAACAATAATTTTAAAATGTACAATTTTAACATTAGGGAAAACGTTTTCATAGATATTCAGAAGATGATAAAGTTTTTGGTCTATTTAAGTTTAATTACGCATATTAAAAAAAAATCGAAATATTCAAAATTAGTTGAAACTAAAAACCTTTAGTACATTAGAAATATCATTCAAAAGGATATTCTGAATTATTCATATTTTTTTAAATGTTGAAATATTAACAAAAAAAGCTATTACAAGATATAGTTGATTACTTATCTTATTAGTATTACTTTTTGATTAAATTTCCATAGTGCCCAGTTTATTGTATAAAATAGTTATGATCTTATTGAGGGTTTTGAAGATCTCGGGGAGAGTTTAAGAAAACTGTATTTTGTTTTAAGTTTAAGAAAACCTTATTGTTTTTATGTTAGGGGTTTCAACACAAAACGAAAGCAACCTACAATGCTTATTTTTTGTCTAAGCACTGTCAAATTATGTGATTTAGTTGTGGCATTAAAAACAATAATTCAAAGAAGAGATTAAGTTTTAGCAATCGGTCTAGAGTTAATAGTCAGGTTAACAGACCAAAGTTCCACTAATATTTCTGCAATTAATATTCTTCATAAAGAAACCCAAAAATATTCTCGCTCAAATGTTGAAAACAGATTTAGACTTGTTTGATAGGGAAATTATCTTATGTTACGATCCACGAGTATAAGAAACAATGTGCTAAATAAATAAATTGTGCACCGAGTTGCAGATATTTCATGGGACCACGCCAGGGGACTCAGAATTGAGCATGCCATGAAGACGCAATAAACATATTATTTTTGAACATATTCATTCAGCATCACAAATCTGTCAAATGGGAACACTTAATTGAAACATATTATTACCGCGTAAAAAGGCCATGACTTTTCTCAGTTACCTTAACAGATTAAAAAATGTTTGAATATAAAATCACGAAGATGAAAGTCATTGTTGCCACTGAACTGCGGGGCCATGCCTAAGGACCTACGGAGAAGTGGGTATAAGTCCTTTTCAAGTTTAAGAGGTTTCTTGATTATTTTACTAAAAAAATCTTTTATTTATAATTGGATCAACAGAATTAATACAATAAAATATTTGTTGAACAAATTTATAATTATGTATCTATCAGTTTCGGTTTGTCCTACCATAAAATATAATGTGAACTATACCCAATGTGAATCCTTTTTATATATCATTTAAATTGCTCTTAATAACCAAAATTGTGAAGATTAATTAGTTAGAATATTTAGAGAATATAATGTATTATATTCATTTTAATAGGGTCTTGTAATTAATTTGCACCAACACAATCTCTATTATGAACTGAAAGATTTTTATTAAATAATTTTATTTTAAATAAATATAGAGTGGCGTGGTTGATTAATTTTGGTCTAAAGTTTTTTTTTGGGTTTCTAAATATAAAGTGACTTTATCAAATATTACTTTACATATATCGACATAATATAACATAGAATTAACACAAGTACTTTTTATGTTATGCTCAAATAAAAAGCAAACAGGTATTATACATTTGATTGTCAAAACAATTTAAAATGCACGCTCACGTTTTGTTCTATTTTTAAGAAACCAAATGTTATTCTGGGAAAAGTGTGTATATTGTCACCCAACATGCGGTCATAATTATATGCCTGAATAATATGCACCCACACTTGGCAATCTTTACCATATCTTCCTGTTTAAATATAACATTTTTTGTCAGCATATTGTTTCGGATACCCTTTAGTAAGTGTGGAGTATCAAAAAAACAGACAATTTCCCCTACCATGTAACTCAAAACCTACAAGACTATTTTCTATATTTAAGAGATTATAATTTTCTTGGGTTTCTCTTTTAAGGACAAGCATACTAATAATAGAAACATTAATAGAAGCTTGAACCCACACCATACCTACTAATTCTAAACCACTTGATAAAACTAGTTCAATAATTTTTTTTAAAACTACAACTTGATAACGTGATTTTATTGTGCCTTGGCAAAATAAAAATCCAATTGGCTGCTTCCATTTAGTCTTAAATCCTCTTAACATGAAAACACATGCATGATTTGCAAAAACTGGTCTTCGCAAGCCATCTCCGAGATCTTGAAAACCTTCATATAATCGGAACTACTTTTGTACATTAGATTAAGTGATAAAGAAATTTCATCAAATACTAACACAAACTTTTTCTTGCAATTTCATTTCTTTTATCATTATTTCTATATTTTTTAAAATATGTATATTCATACCCGACCTAAAAGGAAGCTTTTTTAATAAAGTATTCATTGTTTTTCGACTCGGCAATGCTTATATTTTTGATAAAAATCGATAGCATCTATTGCTATATTTAGATAAAGCTAAACCAAAATTTTTGTTATCTTTAGTGTATCTACGACCACATATATATATTTTTTTTTTCTTAATCTGACAATGAATAATAGAAGAAGTTGTTTCATTCAAGAATTTGTGGTAATAAAGTTTAGCAACCTCAGCTGCTTTCACCCTTCCTTTTTACTTTTCTTTTATCACCCTTCTGAATTTCATGCATCGGATGAAAAATTTTTTCAGAAGTCAAGCCTGCAGGGCACATGCTGAGCATCTCTCGATTGTAGTTTAGTTTATCTGAAATTGATGATAAAAGTAAATGTATTAATGTTTAAATTAAACAATCCATCCACAAATAGTATTATAATTAAATAGTCAACATTTAAAGTTTTTTAATTTATGAAAAATGAATTCATGTAAATAGTAAAATTGTATAGTTATGAAGTTTTAAATAAAATTCACATTTTATAACCAAATAATATTCAATAATTATTTGGATAAAAAAAATTAAAACTATGTTATTTATTTATTTATACACCTTTCAGGGTGGAAACAAATATTTAACTGAATACCAAATGTATACTTATAAAGAACTTCAATTAATTAACAAAATTTTGTGAATTTATAACCAAAAACTTTACAGCAATATTAAAACTGAACTTATTAAATGTTTGCATCTTGGACAGGTCACACAAAAATCTG
This sequence comes from Eubasilissa regina, assembly GCA_022840565.1. Lineage (NCBI taxonomy): Eukaryota > Metazoa > Arthropoda > Insecta > Trichoptera > Phryganeidae > Eubasilissa > Eubasilissa regina. Next base: position 22,615 of record JAINEB010000014.1, read on the forward strand.
CAACATCATTAGTTGTTTTAGCTGTTTATTATTGAGATGCATACACAGAATATGTCGCATAAATATTTATACTATTTTGAAACTATGATAAATAGAATTAAGTCAATGTTCTCCTCACTCGTAATAGGGACAAGAGTCAAAACTCAAATTAATGGGAGACTATTTTAATCAAGCATATTGAATGGTATATTTGTTGAAATTATGTATTGTTTACAAAATAAATACAAGAGATATGTTAAATAATAACAAATTCAAACATTGCAGGTTTTCAGGCGGAGAGTGTCATATATATCTCTAAGATCCACATTAAACAAAAAATACACATACACAAAAAATTATTAAATCAAATATATAATCAGAAACAAAAGATTAATAAATTTTCTGTTACCGATTGATCCTTTATATTTATTAATATATTAGAATGAACAATTTTTATCATTCAAAAATCAATAAAAACAGAAATATTACCAATTATTCTAATTATGAAATAAATAAGAAAGTATAGAATGTCTAATCTTAGAAGTAGGCTTTAAGTCTCAGTAGGCTTGGTACCAGTAGTACTGAAAGAATACTATCCACTCTGCGCCTGCACTCTACCCACTCCTGGTAGAGAAATGGTGTGATGCTAAATTGGTTGGTACGGATACACGGTATTGATTCAATCATATGTACCATACTTGTCATATACTTGCAGCTTTCATATCTGGTAGCTTATCAAATTAGATATTCACAATATAAAGGTAATGTTTACGGGACAAAGAGGTGCAATAGGATAAAGAACATGTGGGAATGTTTTAATTAATATGCATCAAAAATAATCATAAAAAACAAAGGATGTGGGATGTTTACATTAATTGCAACAGGTGATTAGGCTCCTGATACAAAGAACTTTGATAGAACAAAGGACTTGTATGAAAGTTTAGATTAGGTCAAATAAAAAGTTAGCCTCTGGGACAGAGATTTGATAGGTCAAAAAATAAAGTGCGAGAAAGTATAGATTTATTCAAACAAAGGGTCGACAAGTATTTTTAGGTTCAGTAAGTCAGAGTAAGTAACCGTGTTTTTGATTCTGTTAAAATAAGTTCTGACTCTTGGCTATGTTTTTTCTTGCTTGTCCATCACGGATCACATTTTTTTTTACAATGATATCGTTAATAGTAAATTTCAGCTCCCGGCTAACATATGTCATCTTTTTCTCAATTCACCACATTTGATCTCTATAATATCCAAATTTTTTAACGATAATATTATTTATTGACTTGTAATATTTTCTATTCTATAATAATATTGTACTTGATCTATAAAATGTAATTTTTACTTGATTAATGCCACAAATCGCTCTTGAAGGGTGGATTGCCTAAGTAAAAGAAGAAAATAAGATTTGTTCAAATAATTAAATAAATTTTATTATAAATTCAAACCTTTTCTTGCTTGCTGTACTCGTTTCACAGGTGTAAGAATATCAATTGGAGACAGATGAATTAATTCTACAGTTTCTGAAAATTGAGAATTGCTTGTTATTTAATTTAATATAAAGGGACAGGGATTAACAATAATTTAATTATTAATTAGACCTAAATGAAAAAGATACGATCCCCATTCCATATTTCAATTATTTTATCGGCTTCTAATTTTTTCCATTTCAGCAATACGATGAATTGAACTCTTATATTACATATTCTATAACATATTTATAGGATCCTCTAGAAATTATTTTTTTGGGCCTTTAAAAATTCAACATGAAACAGCAGCAAGTCATCCGGAATGAATGTGACCAGTGTCATGGCAGACATTAACTATATATATATAACTTGTTGATGGTCAATGTTTTCATTTCTTTAATAATTATTTATTGTAAACGTGAAAGTTGTTTTTAATCTAGTCTCACAGGTTTAGTATTTTTTTTCATGAATATCTGCGTAACCCTGAGTGAGGAGAAAATAATACATAAAACATATAATGTAAGTCTTGGAGGCAGCAAGAAATAGACGAGCTGTCTCAACCAAGTCATATTAGAGAACAATCCTGTTGAGAGTGATAATGCTTCTATACCTAGGTGTGTATATATGTACGTATACTGATTTGTGTCCATGATCCCAAAGAATTATTATAAAGAACATTTAATATTTTTTAAACATTATGTCCATGTTTAAAAATATACTATTTAATAAAAATTAAATTAATTAACTAGAAAGATATACAGAAAAAAATTTATTTACTGAAAAAATATGTACGAAGTTGCGGGATTGAAACACCGGTAGCAACTAAATATTTTTTCAATAAATTGTTTATTTTTGTATATTTTTTTAGTAGATTCATTTAATTAGTATTAAAAATAGCACAAAATTATATTCTGAAAATGTAACTTCACAATAATATAGTGTATTATTTAATCTGTAACTTTATAATTACAAATATAGTAATAATACAGGTAACTAAAAACTACTTCGCTATAATAACCATTTAGATTATTGTAGTAACTCGGAATAGTATCATCCACACTTTCTTCTACTGGAGTAGCGGGATCATGTATTTTTCTAATCAATTCTACTGTTTCTGGAAATTGAGGATAGGCTATTATTTATTTTAATATTAAGGTTAACATGGAAATGGAAAAGATTTAGTGTCACAGTAATTATTTCAATACACAAATAATGCAGATGCAATACATGCTGTTTTGTGGATGTGATTTTTTTGATTAAGAACGAAAATTTTATGATTTTAATTTAAATTCTAATAAACAAATTTTATTCATAACTTTGTTTTTACTATAAAAAATAGCTATTTGGTTACTAATATAAATCAGTAATAATACCCACAGACAAGTAAAGATTGTCTTTTGTATTGAAAAATATGCAAACCTTTAAGACTGTAACTGAATCATGTAGTGCCACCTAACTCAGCATTTGCTTGTGTTATTTGATTGGCAGGTGGGAGATAATACCAAAAACTATTTTCTTTTGTTATTTCTCCATTAAACCCTGTAAAAAAAATAATTATTTTATTATTTGGTTGATATTTCAGGAACCTTCTGAACCAAATTCAGAAAGAACAATATTTATAATACACAAATAATGCAGAAAATATACTGTTTTGTGATTTTATTCATTAAGAATGAAAATGTAATGATTTTAATTGGAATTCTAATAAACCATTTTTTTAATATAAAATTAACTTTTTTGTTATTAACATAAATCAGTATCACAGACAATGTTTGAAGGAATGTGTTGAAATTAATTTTCAAAGATAACATTAATATAATGAATTTCAAATTTGGTAAATACATTTTTTAATACAATGGTTTTAAAAACTTTAATGATAAGTGATAAATAATAATGAAAGTGAGAGGTAGGCGATTGCCCAGTAGACTGGATTACAACGCCCAAGATACACGATAGAATTCAAAAGGCCGATAAAGAAGAAAAAAAAGTTACCTGGTACATCTATTGATGGTACAGAATATATTCATAATCTTTTTGTTGTCTAGTCCCTGTTGAAATGTGAAAAATGTTTGTAACATAAGAGACAATGTTTATAAATTTGTTCATTCTTTAATCCAGTGAATATGACGCAGCCATTCTTTACAAACGTCTCCCTCATATACAGGGAAAATGTGGAAAGGCCCAGCCATACTACAGGAACACAGCATTTCTGTGACATGATATAATTTCTAAAAATAATAGAAAAAAACATATAGGAAAAACTTATACTTAAAAAAGCGTATGATTAATTAAAACATAGAAAGATAAGTCAAATAATATTTATTAGTGAGACAACACAAAGAAGTGCAATGTTTATATAATATTCAGGCATTATTTAACACTTTTTGCCCGATGGGTTAAAACAAAACATGTCTGGCAGTGGTGGGTCATTTTAGACCCACCTCAAGTTTTCGGTTTTTCAACCGTTTTGCGGGGGATTTTTTATAGATATTTCATTTTAAATATGATTTAATGAAATGGCATGATGTGCCGTAATGTTTCTGCTAAAAAATTAAAGTTAAAAATTAAAATTATTACAAATAATGTACATATTCTCACACATTAATAGACGCCCTACAAAGCCAAAATACAAACATCTACTGAGCATATGATCTTCTCCTCGGTTGGCGATTGTTTCTACCTGCTGATGTGTAACAGTGGTTATAAACAATTAAATTATTTTTTTTTTATATATATTAGTATTTTTAACACGTAAACCAAATGAAAATAATTTAAACAAAATATTTATAGAAGTGAAATAAATATGTATATTATAAAAATTACACGCTTTTTACATGAAACGCAATCAACAATATTATAAGTAAAAGCAAGTGTAATTGACATCATTTTAAAAAATAAGTATAACAATATACAACTTATACTCAAAATAGATATAATATTGATTGTGTTTTGTGAATTCCGGTTAGATTGTTAAATAAATAAAATTGTTTGTTATTGTCAGAATATAATTGTCAAAAATATAAATAGCAATTGCCCCATGGCTGACCCGCTTCTAAAGTATGTCGGAACTGCCTTTTGTCACTTATAATTAGCAACAATAATATTGAAAACCCGACCAGATAGTGTCATAAAACTTACAGGTAGGCGCAACGCCCCTCAAATAGTTATATTACTGGCATTGTCTAGGGGCGGCCAGATGAAAATAAGTCAAAACAAATACATGGACGCATACCTGGTAACCTTTGTCTACCCACCGTAAAAAATGTCCTCAAAATGTTGACAATATATGTTTCGGTGTAAGCTCTGAGATTCAATCCCGTAAAAGTTACTATCTTTGGTCAGTTTTTGAGCGTTTTTTCACATTTTTATCAATAACTCATTTGAATCTCGTCCGATAACATTTATTTGTATCTCACATTATTTGTAAATATTTAATAAAAGATTAACTAGAAGTAAAACAGCATTAAACGAATATTTATCGCGTAATTCATATTTTTATAAACACCCTGGTCAGATCTGACCCACCACCGCAGATAATGTGTTAATTGCAGTCATGTATCATACAAAATTTAAACTGAAAAATAACTTTTGTGTGCAACTTAAATTCTTCTACTATTTAATCGTCTAAATACGTCTACTACTATTCAATCGAAGAATTTCGATCAAATGCCATAATATATATTTGATTAATTTTTACCAATAATTTCGATTCGAGTAATAAAGCAACCTTGTAATGATGTAATGCAGCAACAATGTTAATGATTTTTAAAAAAGATCCCGTTAGTTGTTTTAATTATTGCTATTCGAATACTGCACATTCGTCAACCAACTGAGCGATGAGCATACATAAAAGATACATGCGATGCGAGACAGATGCGAAGTATGTGCTGCGACCAGTGCTTGTATAGTGATCACGTCTGTCGGCGACATTATCTTGTCACTCTTCCGTGTAGCGTATAATATCAGGAAGTGCAAATAATATCTACGAGCAATGCGTTTGCTTATCGCTCGCCAACGCGCGCGCATCACCTTTCGAAATGAACAGTTCCATTTTTTTTTTTTTTCCAATTCCTTAGAGTCTACGATACTCTGAGTACTCTACATGCGGCTAGACCGCCAAATCTACTGCTACAAGTGCATCAGCGCTAATCGCTTTGACACTTTTACTAACTACTTATTGTAATAAACATCATATGTGTTTTATATTAATACATGAATTGGAAGGGTAAAAAATTCTGATAAAAAACCCTCTAAACAATTTACTGGAAGTTAAATGCTTCAAATTAATTAGGCGCGACACTTTATGTACAGTGCCGCCTTATTCTATCATAATTCTTATAGGTAACTAAAATAAATTACAACTACACTTAAGAATATTGTTTTATTGTTTACAAAGTCATGGATTGGAGAGTTCAGTCGACGCTGTCCGCTTCTGTGTGCGTCTCAGTCCGGAGGATCGAGCGCGTTGATTCGCTTCAGGAAATAGTGCCTGGGCAATCTATGTTTGTATCTGAAAGGCATTAAACTGATGTGCTCGTACGAGCCGAGAGCTCGGATGAGGGGATTATCTTGAGAAGGATGAGAGCAGGATTTGTGGAAGCTTGCCGATAATTTATCAAAGCATTGTATTATTGTGTTCACCTTGTGCTGGTGGTGTAGTCTAGATAGATTTGTTTTGGGTGAGGCGTTGTGTATGATTTTAAGTGCTTTGTTTTGAATAACTTGAAGCTGCGTATATTTGAACAGTTGCATGCGGGCCGCGCTCGTATTTACGTGTTTACCTCTCTCCGCACCCCCCCCCCCCCCCCGACCGAGCCCATAGCATCATCGGTATCGGTTGCCAGTGGCGGGGTACTACGGGAGCCACTACGCGGACGCGGCGAGGCGAGGTAGGGAGCCTCGGAGAGAGTGAACATTGCACCACTCGGATCTCGGCACCTCGGCAAACGCCTCGCCCGAGGAGTTTCAGCGAGAGTGGACTGCGTATGAATGTGTACATGCTCAGTGTATACATTAACGTCCCGTGGACATATGCAGGTAAGGCGAGTGCCTAAGGGCGGCGGAATGTACATATTAGTTCTAATATAAGTATTAAAATTACTAAAAAAGAAATATAATAGCACTTTGAAGGTCCGTTTCTCTGAATTATACTAAAACAATGCGATAAGTTCATCCAGCATAGTTACATATGTTTAAAAAATATTAATGGGCCAAATGACACAAAACTATGATGTACAAAATCGGCAAAGGGTGACAGCATTGTTTCCATTTTATTTTATTATGTTTCCTCGGGACATGAAACAATACAATTTAACGGACAAAATGCATTTAAAAAATACATGGGTAGGTATTTCTTTTGAAATTTTTTATTAAATTTAATTGAAATCGAAAATTGTCGGTGTTAAACACAATAATTTGGCTGTCTAAATTATTGCGTTCTTTAATTAAAAATATTTTTTCAAGGCTAATACTTTTATATATGAAATTGATCGTTTGTTCTAATGAAATATGTAAAGCGATTTCAAACACATAGGTATTAAGGCTGGAAAATTGTGAAAAGTGAACATGGCTGTTGCATTCTGCGATTCTGTATACAATAATTGTGTGTACTATTTTTGTCAAAGAATATCCAATAAACAAATCCCCCAGGCGGAGATTGGATTAAATCTAAAAAAAGTTGTCATTACACCAGTCATTACTGGAAAAATTAATGTGAAGTTCATAAAAAATCGAAAATTCATTAGCCAAAACTTTTCATTTTGGCAAAATATTTTGATGAGTTTTAAATTAAATACAACGATTGATTTTACTACCACCAATAAAGAATATGAATGAAGGAGTTTAATATTCCACCGAATCGAATATTAAACTCCATGATCGAAGAAACGCGAAAACACGAAAATCGAAGGAACGAAGAAAATGTGCTATCGATATCTTGTAATGAAGCTGAAAGGCGTATGATCTCGATTTGGAAGTAATAGTGATTTTTTTTAAATACTAAATTAATGTATAATATATACATATTAGTGATAATTCAGAAGTTTTTGTAATAAATACCTAATTGTAAGTATTGTATTGAATGGCAAATGTTTTAATATAAATATTATAATACTAATAGATTAATTTATGGGACTTTCATCTGTGCGGCACACACACGAAACACCACAGTATATAAAATTATATATTTATTGTCTTTTGCCGCATCGTCATCAAAAATCACTATTATTAAGGAAAACACATTCTTATTGTGAAGTTGTAATTATTCAGAAAATAGATCTGTGATATTTTAAATACTAAATTAATGTATTAATTATAAATATATACATATAAAATCAATTTTGTCGAAAAACGCAAAATCAATATTTTTATATTAAAACATTTGCCATTCAATACAATACTTTATTAGGTGTCTATTACAAAAACTTCTAAATTATCACTAAAAAGTTCACTAAATTGTCTAGTTAAATTAACTATTAAATGTAATTATTGATTATACTGAAAACGAAAAAGGAAAATGCAATGTTAAGGTAACTAAACAAATTTAAATAAGAATATAATATTATGAATACATATTTTAGATAATTATATTATTATTATATTTATATTTAACAAATTAGTGAACAAAGCAAGTAATGGACTCATATTATACAATTTACCGAACAAATTTATAAAAATACTGATAATAATCCCGATTTTAGCGATGTATGATATTTATTGCACTTACGCGCGGTACAATTAATCTAATATTATAAGGACAATTTTAGGAAACGGGAAAATAAAATATGAGAATCTATTGTACATATCTGATAAAATAAAAGCTCAACATAAAAAATATACTGGCACCTTCAGATTTGAATACGTGTACCGTGTTAATATGTAAACCTTTTTACAAAGTACCTTCTATCTGACAGTAGGGTGCCAAGCTAATGGAAGAGCTCTGAGGACGCGGATCTTTTGGGTCCTAGGTATTTTGTTTGTTTATGTTTGTGTTTTATGAGTTGTTATTGTCACCTGCTTACAATTTAGCCTAATAGCGATGGCGTCAGCATTTCTTGTTAGGGGTGCCACAGTTATTTAATTTGCGCAGGTAAAGCAAAATATTTTTATGACGAATTAATATTACCGGGTGATTCAACGTTTTCTGGGTGGTTAAATGGTTTAAGAGAGCGTTTCAATACTAATTCAACTTTTCGCGTTTTTTACGAAAATTTGGGTATTTATTATTCATTTATATCAAAAATTATACACTAGATCAGTGACACGTTATAGCGTTTTGAGCAACATGCTAGTGTTTATATCAGAGTGCTAATGTCAGAGTTGTCAAAGAACATATTTTACATATTTTTTTCTAGTTCAATTTAAATTTAAAAATACATATGTATAAATATCCAGGGGGGAGGGGGGGAAACACGCCAGCAATATTAAGTTAGATTTTCCGAATTTTTGACACGCTGAGCCAAAAGGTTTGCCATCATTGGACCAGATTTTTTTTAAAACCATAACTTAGATTGGACCTTTACACTAAAGTAAAACTAATAAACTTGATATTATTTGCCATCGTTACGAAAATACAGGCATTGTAAGAAGCGGCCATTAAATTATTGTAAGTGTTCCATAAAATTGCCTTATTATTGAAAATTCTTTCATACACGAAATAGATAAATATATTTTCTAATAATCTGAAAGCCAAGATAACGTAGACAAATCTGTATTTATAAATTAAGAAAATGTTAAAAATGAATAATTTGCAAGACATTTTTTAATGGTTTTAAAACGCTTTGTATTTATATAAACAGACAATTTTAACTAATATATTGTATTTACTCTCATGTTTTCAGGCTTCAACTACTATTTAAAACCAAGTTTTTATTTATTTATTGAAAACACATTTTAAGTATCTTCTGTGTACAGTTTTCTGAGCTAATCTGCCATGTATATCTGACCTTTCTGCCCGACGTTTTGGATTGCAGGATTCATCATCAGTCTGATGGACAAGACATCAGTCTGATGATGGACCCTGCAATGGGATTCGAAACGTCGGCCAGAAAGGTCAGATATACATAGCAGAGTAGCCTAGAAACTGCACACAGTAGATTCGGAACGGCCGTGAAAACCTAAGAATGTTTACATTTTAAGTAATATATTTTTAGTCTTACAAAATACTTATTATTAATATATCATTTTAATAATCATTCGAAGTTAAAAACTCCGTTAAACTCGCCAAAGCAAACGTGGAATCTATCGCTCCCTTAATTCTCAGTTAAATATTATAACGAGAATTCACCTCAACTTCCAACCACTTATAGAAATCAAAGATCTTATGACGGAGCAAATTTAAAAGATCTACTAAACTAGATTGGAAGTGATTGAAGAATTTTTCGAATTTAAATAAACTCGCAAAAAATAGTTTTACGAATTTGCAATGAATTGACAAATGCAGAATGCAACATAACTATGCAAAATAAAACCTGTAACATAATTACATACCCATAACATGCAACATAATTATGACAGAGATGTAGGTTAGTTGATTTCTTCAGAAAAAATCAACCGCCTTGTCGGCTAATTTTATGCGGAATTGCTTCTCGATTACTTCGAGCAGCAGGATGACAGAATTCTCGCTGAAAAATGATATTGAGAAATATTCGAAGAATTCGTCAAAAACCACCAAAGTGTAGAAAAAACAATAATTTTTAACTTATTTTTTATCTCTTTAACTGATTCCATATTCTTTTATGTTGACTTTTTGGTATAATAAATAATAATTGGGTAATAAAATATTTTTGATGAAAGTTATTTGACAACCCTGAATATCCCGGCCGGCATTTGCACCGCGTAAAAACAAACAAAGTTTGCGAGACTTCGGACAGTAATCGTAATTATTTCACCGTCTATCCCAGACAATCGGAAGTCTACAATATATATCAACAATATATCTTTTCCATGTATGATGAAAACCTAAATAATAAATATACTATTTTATTACATTTAGAGCAGAATTTATTAAAACTATCCTGTAAACTACAACTATTTTTAATATATCACTGATTACATAAAACTTTAAAAATTACATGGATTTAATTACTTCATTGTTTACAGAAATATTGTTTTTGTACTAAACAAAATGTGCGAACGAATGGAATAGAGCAATTATAACTGGGTATGAATATAAAATGAACAAATATTTAAATAAACTAACCTTTCGGATCTTGGGATTCCTCAAGAGCCGGCGGAGTATAAATATGAATGAAGGTTGGATGGATACGTCAGTGGTAATAATGTCTTCATTAAACAATGTATATATAACATATTAATTATTTAAATATTGTAGGTCTTTCTTTTTCCAGTCTTTGCAAACTAAATGCTTGAAGAATTTAAATATTATATAATTATTAATTATCCATAATAATACTACGTATCCTACTAAATGATTTACCATTAGGATATGAAAAATGTAAAAATGGAGTTTTGCTTTTATCACTATAGGTCCGTAGGAAATAATTACTTTGTCAGTGAGTTGGAATAATAGGGTGGATGGATTAGATTTTGAATTAAGTAATGATACTTAATTATTACTTTATGTGTTGTAGAATGGAAAACAGTGTTATACAAAGTATTATCTGGTCTATTGTCGGCACACAGTGTATACGTAGCTTTTTAAATTCCACATTTTGTTAAAATATTTGTCGCAAATACGCCACTTTGAGAAATTACTTTTAAATACAGTTACCTGGGGATTTTATATTCCACTCTTCTGAAAACAATAACTAATAACACTTCAAAAACTATATACGACACGAAAACGACAGTTGAAATATGTTTTAAAATATTGTCAGTTGTAGATATTTTAATAACATGCACATAAAAAATAAAAATGACACTTTCAAAATATTTAAAAAAATCTGAATATCGCTACGTCACAGTGAGTTCAAAATTACCAACTGTATGAAGTTATGAAGATAGGTATGGAAATATCAATATATTATTTCAGAAAACTGTTATACCGACATACTATTTCGAAAACTTACGTCATTGTAGGATATCGCGGCCTCTAATAAAATCTTCAAAGATATTTTTTTGTTATTTTATTCGAGACTTAAACCATTTACTGAAAGATTGCTGTTTGCGCAACGCCTGTGAAATAAGACTAGAATTTCAGGATAGCCAATATTGAAACATTACTTATTGTGTTTATTTAGTGGTGGTGTCAATGTTTGACTAACGAATGTCGGGCGGAACAGTGCTGCAGCGGCGAGATCTGTAGAAGCTTTGATTCGGCGCGGCCATTTTTTTTTATTTTGTATGAAGCGCCCAGCCCCTGGCCCGGCTGTATCAAAGGTATCTTTGTCAAGAAATACACCATAGATAAGAGATATAATAGATAGGGAATTCTGACGATAAAATAGGACCAAATCTAATAGTAATGGCGGAAGATCCGGTTCATTAGTGCACTCTATAGATCGTGGTGAAACTAACAGCCTATTTGCCGCTCTTTTTTTGAATGTTTCATTTTCATCATATATATATATATATATATATATATATATATATATATATAATGAAAATGAAAAATAGTTTTCTATCGAAAATAATGATTTTCAATCAATAGAAATTATTTTACGATTTTCAGCAGAAAAAAACATAAAATTATATCTATTGTGGAAAATGAGAATTTGGTAAAACAATAAAAGATGTCAAGCTGGTTTTAAAATATTTATTATGTCAAATCTGCTAATTAGAGAATACAAAAAATTGTGGAAAAACTGACAATGGAATACAAACATATTACAACATTATTAACAGAACACAAAATATAAAACAGGATAAATATGTGGTAATACTAACAAATTGCTTCTGAATTTGGAACAAATTTTTCCCATACCATAGTACATATATGATATATTTAAGACAGATATTTGTGTAAGTAAAAAATACATAACAAATTCAATATAATAACGCCACAAGGCTCATAAGAAATAATATTATTTATTAAATAGGAGTACTATACAAAACAACATGCCATCGCTAAATCAGAAAATAATATGTATTTGATAAATTTAAGACAAAGTTTTGTTAGTAAAAAATAATTTAAAAATCTAATATAATAAGGCAACAAAGCTCATGGTGAGAAAAATCAATAATTTATTTAATAAATACAAAACAATGTGGTATCGCAAAATCAGAAAAATGATCACCTTTATATTACACATATTACTAATATATGAAAGAAAAAACTTCAAAAAGAAATTGCACTATAGAATATACATTAGAATGCTTTTCTTATTTTCATTTCTTACATACACACTATCATTAAGTGAAAATAAAATTAAAGATTTAAAAAGAACGTACATACTTTTATATACACGTGTACCTTCGGAAAGTTTATTTTAAATATGTAAATAATGATTTTCAATCATTAGAAATTATTTTAATATTTTCAATGCAGACTTTTACGTAAAATTTTTTTATTAAACTATCACTATTGTTAAAAAATGATGGTAAGCTTGTTTTTAAATATTATTATTTCAAATCCACTAATTTTCAAATAATAGAAATAGTGGAGAAAGAAAACTGAAAACGGAATACAAAATATAAATTATAAAACAGAACATAAATGTGATAAAACAAACACATTGGTTATGAGCTTGAATAAGAGCTCGCTTTGAAAATTGGAATAAAATTTTCCAATATCATAGTATGTAGATGATACATTTACAACAAATAATTTTGTTAGTAAAAAATATTAAACTATTCAATATCAACCACAAATCTCGTGGTGAAAAAAATTAACGATTTATATATTAAATAACACATAAAACAATGTGCCGTCACTAAATCATAAAAATGGTATCATCTTTATATTATACATATTACTAATACATAGAAGAAGAAACATTAAAAAGAAATTGCATGCATGTTTAAATTAAATTGGTAATAAAAAGGTAATACTTAGGTGATTATAAAAAATTAAAGAATTTATATTAGAATGCTATTATTATTTTCATTGCACGCATACTAACATTATTCAAGTAAAAAAAGAAAATTAAAGATTTAAAAATAACATACATACTTTTATATTCATGTGTACCTTTGGAAAGTTTATTCTAAATATGTCAATAATGATATTCAATTATTAGAAATTATTTTCAATGCAAAAAGACTTTTATATCAAAGTAATTATGAATCTATCACTATTGTTGAAAATGATGGTAAGCTTGCTTTTAATGATTTAAAATCAGCTAATTTTAGAATAACAGAAAAAATGGGAAAAGAAAACTGACAACGGAATACAAATTTTATAATTTGTACTTTTTATTTGTATTTGTTTTATAACAAGATAAAAATTAGGTAATACAAACACATTGGTTCTGAACTTGGATAAAGATGTGAACGGAACTTGTAATAGTTTGACAAATCATATATGTAATATGTATTTGATAAATTTAAAACAAATGGTTTTGTTAGTACAAATATTTAACAAATTCTATAGCGACTATCATAACTACTAGACCACAAGCACGTAAATATTTACACACTAACATTATTTAAGTGAAAAATTAAAGATTTAAAAATAATGCACTTACACATAACATGTTTATTTTAAATATGTATGTCTGTAAGGACAGAATTAAAAAATATCACTTCTTCAATATTAGCAAAATTATAATATAATTGATAATAAATAATGATTAAAGATATTGCAACATATTACTGCAAGTAAATTAAAATATTTAGACAGGACTGCATAGCAGTAATGAGTAGTGGTAATGTAATAAAATAGTAATGGTCTTTGTAGTTTTAAATTTTCCTATTTTTTTCATCAACAACATATCTGGTAGTAAATTATTTAAGATATATGTTTTCTTCAGAAACTTGAAGAGCAACAAATATATATTGTTGATCGCCTTCAATAACAATATTATTAGATAACAATCTTCTTAAAGAGCTAATAATTAATCCATCATTCTCACAATTCATCCCAATGGAGCGGGCGGATGATAGATTCACAATTATGAGTGATTTACAATAAATTATAAAAGATGCGCATGTTGAGTTCACATCACATACACTGTGAGTCCTTAATTTTGCAAAATAATCAAGGTGTGACAGTTGCTTCTTTAGTAATAGGATCAAAAAAAATTCATTGAACTCAAAGTTATGATGGCTCAGCCAAATCCACTGCATGTAGTCTCATACCGATAAAGCCTGCAAAACAAGACCAGTTTAACATCTGGGTGGCAATACAGACTTTCATCTTCTTGATATAATCTACAAAATAAAATATGAATATCTGTTATAGATAATAGGTATAGAAAAGAGATATCTTAAGAAATATCTTTGGATGTAACAATACGCTTGAATGATGTGTTCCCATATGGCATTTTTGAAATAAATTTTTGTACAGAAATAAAAAAATAAAAATTGTTAGAATATTGTTTATGCTCTTAAAGCTATGTCGACTGCTTATCTGTAAGACATTTTTCGACATACACACAATTCGTTGACTGATTAGAATCCGTGGTCAATTCGTAATCACCGAGAACTCTGTATGTATAGCAAGCGGATTACAGACTTTGAGAGGACACATTTTTAAAAGTTTTTTGATAGTAAAGCTGATCAAAGATACTATTGTTACAGGATTTATAGAAATTTGTTGTCCTCGGACAGAAGATTAAAGGAAAAACTTGGTATTCAAGATTATAAAATTTTTATAAAACAATTGACACATAAATAAATATAGATACAGTGAAGAAAAAATTAACAATTTGAGAAGCTCTTTTGGAAAAAATTGATGAACAGAGATAAATAATGTAGTAAATTAAGTTTCTAAGGTGCATTAGACGACGTAGCAATGTATGAATTGAACGGAAATACAGAGACTATGGAAACTCTCCTCTGACTCCAAGGATGACTTCCTCAAAGCCCTCAGACAGTTCGGCCATATTGCAAGTCTACATTCAAATGTTTTCCGAGATGGAGATGACTGTGGCTGGTGAGGACGTTAATAGCTTCAAGGTTATGAGTGAATCGGCAAAGTGGATACACAGCGGAACGCCTGCAGAGACATTAACGAGGTACTACAGTTACGCTGACAACCCCTTGAGGGACACCAGCTTTGTCATCTTGGCCTGCAGACACAATAGTGTTTACAGAAATTTAATTAATCAATTAGAAAGATATACAGAGAAAATCCATTTTATTAAAAAAATATTTGGTTGCTACCGAGATTCGAACCTGAACCTCTTCCTATCCAGAGAAACATGTTACCATTCCACTTCAGCGAGCCATTATGATTACAACAAATTTAGAACTAATATCTGTATATTTTTATAATTGATACAATTATTATTCCATTTTTAAAAGAAATTGAAATTGCTACTTCACAATATAAATATGTTGTCATTTAAAAAAAAAAGTAATAATAGTGTTGATACAGTTAGGTACTTACATTGACAAGATCAGTCAGGACACCACACCAGGGAAGCTAGATGACGAAGGCCACAATGTGAGTTATGCCATTCGCTCTGGTAATGTGGAACTGCTCGAGACAGTCATTAACGAGTGGCCTAGTGGATACTGGTGGAACTGCTCCAAGCTCTCTTCGCAGTTTACGATGATTTGAAATTGAAGAATGTGCTTCTGTCAGATGAAACGAAGTTTTTTGTCCAAACCAAACTGTTAAACCTATGCAAAGAACATGAATAAGAAATACAAGAAAAAAGAGAAATAAAGTCTTTATTTTGTACCTAATAAATACGTTTCCTAGTAATATTATTGAACGGATCTAACTTGTACTTGAAAAGACCAGAACACTGAGGGCCGAGTACTCCGGTGGTGGTGGATGGACAAGTTTATTTATATCACTATCTTTGTGGTGCAAAATATCCGCATATTGAAGCAACAACTGAAGTCAACCTACGACTTATTGGCATGGGAGGAAATTGAATTCTACTTAGTGAGCTCATATCTGCCCACACAAAGCACCAAGAACTAAACATATAATGTTACGCACAAACACAAGCGGTCGCCCAATCACGCCGCCGCTAGGGAACGCCCAGATGTCGCCGAACGCATTGAAAAATGCGGGCTAGTCCGAGGCGCTCCAATTTCGCCGGCGGTATTACTCCGTCTTGCTATATTCGTACAAATACGAGGCTTGCAGGAGGCGATGTGTGCAGGAGAGAAGTAAAAGGCAGAGAGGTGTTGCTCTGGAAGGCCGCCGACGAGAACTGAACTCTCGGCCGCGGTACCCCCCCTATTTATTTCATGTATCAACCAGACATGGCCAGTAGTGGTGGAAGGGGCTCACAACCCCCACCACTTGACCGCTGAGACGGACGCCGCCATGCGGCGGTCCATCGAACTACAATATACGGAGCCCGACAACGCACGGTTTTAATACCGTGCCAAAGTCGGGCTCCAGACAAAAATAAATAAAATGCAAAATAGTTGTGGATTATCGCGAGCACTTAACAAATACCAATAATATATAGCTCGCGATATCCACAACATAATCAAGTCATTTATTATACAAGACAATTAACATGGAATAAACAGGGGGTGGGGGGTGATCACCCGTAATTTACACAATTATTTTCAATCGGTGATCACCCCATACAAAACAATACAAGTGTGTGTGGATATCGCGAGCATTAAACATTAAGTACCAAGCCGGCTCGCGATATCCACAACAAAGGGTTACAAATGTGAGCGACCGTCCGAAATCTAAATTCACAAAACAATTACATTCGGTGGACGGTCGCCCCATACAAAATACAATGGGTGGCCCTACCGAGGGCCGCCTGCGTCCCCACCATGTGCCCCCGCGGGTCCATGGTGAGCGACAAACCGCTCCTGTACCACTCGCTGGTAGCTCCGCCACCGCGAGTTGGTACGTGGTGGCTGGCTCCTTACGGAGCCCGCCACTGACGCTCAGCGCCCATCGGCCCGCTTGGTGCCACTGGACCGAATAAGAAAAGGCCCTTTTCAGGGCCGCTGAATCGTAAAGATTCGTCCAATGGAATTCCTGAGCCTATCGTGAGGCGGAATCCTGTGTGCAACATATAATTTTGGTCAGTTTTGAGTAAAGAAAGTAACTGGAGAATTAATAGGATTTCTCAAATGACCTTGAAAATTTTACATAAAACATAAAAAGTGCCAATGTCTACTCACTTGGAAATTCATTTCTAACCTAATTGGAGCCACTATATTTCAATATTTACATGAAGGGGTAAAGGATATGATCAATATCCATTTGAAAAAACTATTATAAGTTTTAATTACCTGGACTAGCGTCAGAAGTGCACAAAGTGGAATTTTCAAGTAAATGCACATGGATGTTCTCTTGTGCCAGATTGTGCAAGGCATGTATATTAATCTTCTTTCCTGAAAATCTAATATTAAGGTTATGTAGTCGAACACACACAAGTTTTTTGCAATACATAAATATTCAAGGCGATTATACAATATTTAATTTAATATTTCTAAAGTCATTTATCATTTCTGTTAAAATCAAATAAATTATATACACTAGAAATGAACTAAGCTCTTGTATGCACTAAAACGTTGAAGCCAGGTCTTGTGGTATGCGGGAATATCAATCGGGTTATTCGGTAATAAACTAAAATTAAAAAATAAATATATAGAAATACTTACGTATACAAGAAGTGTTTGCCGTAGGCACCTGACTTCTAGAACTGTTATTTATATTCAATGTTTCAGATTCTGAAATAAGACAATACAATCATTAGTTCACCATCTTTCCAGAATTCTCGACTACTCACGATTGTTGTTTAACAACAATTAACACTAAGGGTTCACGGAGGAAACATAATGAAATTGAATTCAAGCATACACCCACATAGGAACTATGTATGCACAAGTGTTAATTGAGTGTTAACCTTTTTTAAAAATACAGAATACTTTACACAATGGTAAACTAAAATTATATATAGAAATACATACCTATACAAGAGTTTGCCATAGGCACCTGATTACTAGAACTATTACATATATTCAATGTTTCAGATTCTGAAATAAGACAATGCAATCATTAATACACCATCTTTCCAGAATTATCGACTACCCATGATTGCTGTTTTACAACAATTAACACTAAGGATTCACGCAGGAAACATAATGAAATTTAATTCAACCTTACACCCATATAGTATGCTCACGTATGTGCTATCTTCAATAATTTTAGAAACAATACCTCTAACAGTTAAATCTTGTATACCAATCACCGTTACAATCGAACATTACTCAGTCACAAATAGTGGTTTACCGTGACTAATTTTGTACTAAACAAAATATAACAATAATTGAACAATAATATCTGGAATGAAAAGAAAATTAACAAGTATTTTATATAACCTTTTAGAAGTTTGGTTTCAACTGAGCTTTGCGAATCATGTATTTTATTTGTATAATTATGAATGTCATGGATGAATGTGACAAGATTTGATGGCTGGATATGAGCAAAGCGATAACAAAAACTATTATTTTGTTACTATTTCATTAAACCCTGTAAAACAATGCACATTAATTATTTTTATATAAATTTGATATTCTTGGTATATCCAGAGGAATGTACACATGGAAATCTCCAGGTGATAACTACCGTAACTAAATACATTATGATCAAAAAAGTGGAGATAAACCATACAAAATGTGAAAATGTATCCAGGCGAAAACGATCTCGCCACCAATTATTAGTTGCAGGTGCCAAATTAAAATTCAAGAGGATTGATTGTGACAAATATAGGAAGTCGGGACCACTTTTGACAAAATTGCAAACAATTTAGAATTTTAGGAGCAGATTCCAAATCAGCAACCAGAATTTATCAACAACAGTCTTATAAAGTTCTCCCAAAAATTATATTTTATTTATTGAAAATAAAACAAATATAAGAATAATGTTGGTATTTGACATAGAAAAAATAAATCGTGAGAAATAAGTTATATCCTAAAACATTTCTCTTGGACAAGAAAACACGGAAATACAAATAAAAGCATAGTACTATCTTAAAAAAAAAAAAAAAAGAAGATATTAACATAAAAACAATAACAAGGAAAAGTCATTTAGATATTGCATCGAAAAATATTGTTAATTTGGTTTTTAAATATATATAACATATATTTATTTCGGTGAACCTATCATTGAAAGGTTTTCTGGGTACAGTTCTCTGGGCTAATCTATTGTGTATATCTGACCTTTCTGGCTGACGTTTCAGATCCCATTGCAGGGTCCACCGTCATTGTAAGCTTGACGCATTCTCTACTCGGCACATTTTAACTACTGTAAAAGTTAATGATCTACAAACGAGGGATCTATATCAAATAAATTAAATACATTGATCGGAGGATACTTGGCAGCTAATAAAACAGCACCTTTGAGAAATAGTGTTGGCGTTGTTTGCTGCATACACACAAACACACGAACTGGGGGATGAACAAATGTCTATATTTTTCAGAAACTCAATACTAAAGAAAGGCTTTCCATAGTATGGAGGAAAACTATTTATTTTCCAGCCATTCCAATAATTCTTACGAATACTTGAAGAAATTGAGATTCACGTTGTTTGTAAGAGAGGCATAGGTCAGATTTTTTGAATGGAGTAATAGTAGTGGTATATTAAGGAAACGGCATGACAGAATATCGGTTATTACCTGGTACGTTTATTGTCGGCACGAAGTACATACGCAACCTTTTAGAACCAGGATCTCTGTTAAAATTAGAAAAATGCTTGTCACAGACATATTTTTCATATATACTTAAATAGATGCATCTATTGGAGTAGTGAAGATTCTTCGAAACCACTCTTCGGAGACATATTCATCATAATGGGGAAATCTATACACTGTCTCATATCTTGACAAACATCCAGGCACACAGCATTTATGCTGCCCAGCCATAATCCTGAAATTTGAAAAAGAAATTTGAAACACACCGTAAAAATTAATGACACTTGAAAACACTTTAAAACTATATACGTACTAGAAAAATAAAGATATAAGTTCAATAATATTATCAGTAGAAAGTAGAATAAATTTTAGTTGCATTTATGTAAAAGATAATAATAATTAAAAATAGATTAAAAATAATGTGGAAAGAATCAATATTATCAACAATTCTAGAGAATTGCTAATTAAAAAATGGCTTCTTAAACCGGATATCCTGTCCTGGTGGGACTTTTTAATCACATTTATACACTCAGTGCGCTTTTTGTAAGTGAATCCTTTTTATGCAATTTTCGAATTATGGGGTTCATACTTAATACAATTCAAACAAACAAACTTTTAATGCATACTTGAAAGCAGAATGGCCTGGATGTGTTACAGTCAGTGAAATCATTGAAGCGTCGGCAATATCAGCTGAAATCATTACTTTAGTTCGTGAAATTGGTGAAGAAAGTTATGATATCTTTAATCATAATGATATCAACAAATTATTTATGAATAATCCTTCAAGTCACGATGATATGATTGATATAACTTTAATAAAATATCGCCAGAGAACCAGAAAACGACAGTAAAGCGGAAGAAAATCCAGTCTCTTTCCTGCAAATATAATTCGAGGCTTTTAACTTTGCAGTAAATTGTAAAATTATTTTCTTCTTAATAACACTAATTCTGAACGAATCTTCAAATTACAACGTCAGCTTAAGAATTGTATGCCTGGATATCACGAACTTCACAAAAAGTTAGTCATCGAGTCAAGAAAGTCACCACTATCTATTACTAATTACATTATTAAAAGAAAAAAATCAACACAGAACGATGGTGAAATTGACTATCTTTAATATGTAGTAGATCTGATTCGCATACTATTTCTTGTGATGAAAGTGATTTCGAACCAAATCGCGAATCGTGCTGAGCAATGTCACCTACCGACAACAATTTTAATTAAAAAATTGACTTAAATTAAATTACATTAATAAACATTTCGTCTTTTTTATGCGATATTCTGTGGAATGCATCTATCGCATAAAAAGAGGATTAAATGTATTATTAAAACCTTTTAGAAAAATTTCGGTAAAAAAACATTTAGTAGTTAAAATCAATTACTAAACTAAGTAGCGTAACTATACCAATGCGATGCATTAGGGTTCACGTTAGATGAGAGCCAAAATGTCCGTGCCGTACAATATTTCTGCACGTATCGATATTTTTCCCAGCAGTAATATGGACTAATAAATTTTGATCTTTTGTGTATAGTGATAATATTACCGATATATACAATAGGTTGAACACTATTAATATGTCGGGTTAAGGGCCAGACCATCGTCGTAAAACGAAGCAAGGTTTTTTATAATTTACTGCATCTAATTTCCTAAAAACATGTTTTTTCATGAAAGTGTGAATATTAAGAGGCCTATTTTGTTATTTCTATTTATTGGATAAGACCGCGTAGTACTTATTTTTTTATGTGTTTATGTATATTTAAATCAGTACCCAACTTGTCAGGAATTTTTACAACAAAAACGCCGCCGTTGTGGAATGAAATCGATGTTTCGTTTATTATTAATTATATAAACAAATATTTGTTAAACCTATCTAGAGCCCGTGAAGCTAAGAAGGGATCGTATTATTGTTGTGCCAATGTTAATATTATACTAATAAACTGTAATGTTTATACTAATAGACTAAATTGTTTGTTCAACGCAACCAAAGTCTTCTGGGTGGGAATGTATCGAGATAATTGTATAAATAAATCGTATTTCCTCGCCCCGCGCCTTGCTGGTATAGATCGGTACTTGCCGCCGGACCTGATACCAGTATTGTTAGATTGCGTATGATGAATTCTCCGTTATATTATCATATTTGTCAATATTATTTGAATTTAAATACTCAATATTTTGAGTTAAAAAATGATAACTATTTTATAGCCATTAAAATGAGTAAAACCATTTTTTTCACATTTAAAATGCTTACAAATTGCAAAATTTCTTACGATAACATGAATTGACATTATGGCTGCGTAGTTAATAAACAGATTATATCCATGATGAAAATTAGTAATTTGTATTATTTCTGCATAAGCAATAGTTGTTTAGCTACTGAATTTCTACATTGTATGCGATATTATGTATTTTCTTTTCTAAGAATGAAAATATTAAATTCTCTTATATATTATTGAAATATATTTAGTGTCTATGGTTTAAAATAGTAACCTGACTGTTCAGGGATACCAACATTGTAATGCTAACATAGTGTGACATTTGTTTGTATGGTAGTTCGTACCCCGTGAAATACACTTTGAATAGAGATTTCACGATACGGCCGATGAGAGGTGCGCGCTTTCCTTAAACGAGTTTATGGTCCGCACCTCGAAACAGCCATTTTGAAGCTTGATTCCGAATACAGACCTAAATCTATTTTGCAGCCATCCGTAAAGAAAAGTTTCCAGCCCAGCCACTTTGATTTGATAATATTGATGAAGTCTCTTTTGGCTTAAGGGTTATTCTGAATTCCGAATGATAGTAGTATTTTAGGGGTGAATGTAATGGTTTGGAAATGAGTGGCATATAGGGGAAGAAGGTTTTGTCTTAAAATTTTGTCAGAATACGTATGAAAAGTCTTGAGTCTATTGGTCAACAGTGGGGGACTTTTATTTTTCCAATATGAACTAATTCTAAGTTGTTCTCTAAAAGTTTTTATTTTTGGTATTAAAGGATGATCTTTTTGACGCATATATTCAAAAAGGAATTTGTCAGACATAAACTGTCTTCTCAATTGAAGTGGAGGATCTACTGTTTCTACCTGTAGAGCATTAATTGGGGAAGACCGCATTACTCCAATTATTAAACTAAGACTGCGACTGGATACAATTTTTTTTAATGTTGCCTTTGCAGATTTTTTGAAGTTGGTTCCATAATGAAAGTTGCATAATCTAGATGACTACGAACATATGCGTGATAAAATAATTTTTGGGTGTATGGATGGCAGCCCCACCACATGCGAGATACTGCTCTCATAGTATTGAGACTTGCTTGATATCTATTAACAATATGGTTTATACAGGCGTTCCAGGTAAATTTGGAGTCTAAAATAACTCAAGAATGTAATTTGTAATAACGGGGAGGGTTTGATGAAAATTTTGATTAATACTGGATACAATGCAATGGCTGTAAAGACTGGGCACTTGAAGAATGTGTGAATATAAACCCGACAGACGATATTTATTTTTGCCAAGTTTGCCAGGCAAAAAATAATTGATTATATGTCCGGAGCTACGCTATTTTTTCTAAACTGAAAAAAATTATATTAGTTTAACACACTAATTTTGCTATTTAAAAAAAAATTCTTGTGTCGTTTTCATAAATAAACTATTTTTCTATTTATATATTGAATTTTATTTATAAATACCTGGAAATATGTTAATCATTTTTTAATTTTTGTAAAGTGTCAGGGGCTAGGTCCCTCTCCCCTACTTTGAAATTGTGGGAATAATTGTAAACATATCGTCACAATCTTTTGTCAGCACATGTAAGACATTTAGTAGCAACTAAATACTAAAATGATTTATTGTAAACAGAAGAGCTAAGGGGGGTCATCTCAGAGTCAAGGAAAAAAGAAATGTTTTGGCTATACTTTGAAATTGTGAGAACAATTGAATACTTACGCTCATAATACTTCGTATGCATACGTCTCATACCTAATTGCATCTAGCTGCTGAAGAAAATGTATAGCTTTATGGTAAACAGAGGAACTAGAGTCAGTCATCTCGGAGTGAAGGAAAAAAATTGTTTTGGCTATACTTTGAAATTCTGTAAATAATTGAATACTTACGCTCACAATACTTCGTATACGTATGTCTCACACCTAATAGCAACTAGGTATTAAAGAAACTCTATGTCATCCTAAATAAAGCAGCTAGAGGCAGTCATCCCGGAGTGAAGTAAAAAAATTGTTTTGGCTATACTTTGAAATTCTGAAAACAACTGAAAACATACGCTCATAATACTTTGTACCTAATAGCAACTAGGTACCGAAGAATGTTTATGACGTTATGGATAAACATCAGTTAATATCACAATTTTGACATCCTCCTACCACCAGGCTATAACAAACACTTCTTACATGTATATTCTGGATAAGGAAGGGCACTGCATAATACAGACCAATAAAACTTTTATTATGTGTTGCCTTTCTTTTCCAGAATATACTTAAGGTCAGCCTGGTGAGAGCTAAATTGAAGCAAAATGGCTTCCTCCTGTCTGGCGTGGCAAACATACAAAACAATCAAGGCTACCAATTGGATAAAAAGGGAAGAAAAAGTACCTATGCACACTGAAGACGCGACCGAAAAGGAGATGCTATCTCACATGTACATTCTGAACAAGGAAGGCAACATAATTAGAGTTTTAATGGTAGTAAAAACTCACATATTATTATATCGCTTCAAATATAAACACAATAAAAGACAAAATAATGGTGTAGAAATATTATGGTAATTGAAATGTTTATTTTACATTAATATAGATGATCAACGGTATTTAAAATTGTTATAAAAAAACAGAGCAGGACACTTGCAAATAGATGGTGAAAGTTTGCACCGGAATGTTGTGGTCAACATACCGGTGATCGACCATTGTCAGGCGGATTACAAAATTCTTGTTTAAAATGGTAGAATGCGTGCACTAATACTGTCGACAACCGCAACGGCAGACAGAAAAGCTTGCCATAAAAGTGTTCTGCAATTTGACAAATTTTGAAAATTATACTATATATGTATGTAATAAAGTTGAAATAAAAAATTTGAAGAAGAGATGTGCATAAGGAATTTATCTAAACTCGGGTTAGGCGGCTTATAGAGTTGTGAAATACTGGACTGCTGGAAGGTTTAAGGAAGTGATGTCCCCAATTAGTAAGAAAAACAATTTATTATGTTGTGTACAAAATGAATGAATAATTACAATAGTCGCTTAATAAGTTATATAGCTTAATAATACAAAATAATAAATCTAATTACATAATAATTAGCTCAATATGAGCTACGACCTGCGCTTCACAAATATGTCCCTAAGTTTTTAATATTTGTCAATAAAATTCATGGCACTGTTCCTATTGGACACTCGAGTAAAATAATACCTACAATGATATCCTACAACTAATTTGATTTGAATTATTAAAATATTCTAAAAATTTACTTAAATAAGATGTCAATAAAATCATTTAGTAGTAATATCACATTTTTTCAAGTCAAAATAAACATTCAATATTAAATCAGTCTTAGACATTTACAATGAATACTTTTGCACAACGCAACATCTGTCCAAACTACAAACTGATGAAGCAAAGTATCCCAGAATTATATTCAAATACCCATTGAAATAATCATATTTGTCACTGTATCGGCTCAAATATATTATTTTTACAAATTCATCTTCCAGCTGGAAAAATGAAAAATGACAATCAGAAGATGTCTTAGAGCACTTACAAGCAAGATGCTTATTCTAATACTCATTCTCTGAGGAAGAGAAAGATCTGAGAGTAATCTCAGCCAGTAGTCAATAAATTTAGTTTTTGACGATATTTGTCATTTTCCATTATTTGTCAAGAATGGAAAATGTTCCATCTAATTAATATTACGCCTTATGACATCATTTATGGAAGCTCAGTGCCGTGATGCAACTGCATCAGTTATGAAGAGCAATAAAATATATGTAATTGTTTGTGCTATGATGCAACTTAACTATTCATTATCAAACTGCAATCAAATGTTGATCTTTCTAACTTAATGTATTTTATTCATCATCGCGTGCACACGCAATATGAAAGATCTGCAGGGAGATGTTTCATTACATATTCTGTCTGACATTCAAACAATTACATATACAGTTATAAACGAGCAGTGAGTGACGCATATGAGTAAATTTCAAAACATTTGAGGTGCTCAAAATTAGAAAGGAAGATTGGATTTGTAAAAAATATGATTAGTGCATTAGAATAGTGCTGATTTTTAATACTGAATGTAAAATTACTAATCCTTCTTCTAAAATAATTATTGACAGAAATATTATTTTATTTTTTCAACCGGGTTTGTTCAATTATACATGAATTTCATTTCAGTCAATATGTTAGTGGAAATATACTAGATAGAATATAACACATAATATCATGTGCTAACTGCAGGGCCATCAACAATTGTGAGTTTTAAAAAATAAGTCATTATCGGAGCCAATGCAAAATAATTCTTATTTACAAGATGCAAATTGTATTAAATATTCAGGCACGGTGATTAATTCTACAAAATACCAACTCCTTGTTTTCTGAATATAGCGGAGAGCATCCCAAGTTGATGTCAGCATAAACTCCAATTAATCAGTTTCCAATATGTGTTATGAAATGGGCTGCTTAAAAACCTGGATAAAGTAATTATTTAATAAGAAACTTTCAAATGTGGGCATTCCAATAACAATATCTTTATACATTATAGACTCAAACCTTTTTTGCAAACATTAATATTAACTGATTTGAAATGTCAAGTATGTACCCATTCAACTGTAGTAAGCAGCCTTCTTTCTTTCGTACAGTAGGTACTGTCATTATTGTATGTAATATGTTTAATTTAGGATTTCAATTTTTGTCCATGCTTTCCCTGAGGAAACCTAGACTGATGTTTCGGCACGATAACATGTGCCACTATCAAGGCGTCACCTCAAAAATTTACGGCAAAATCTCCCACAGATTTATATCTCGTGAAAACACTCCCACTATTCTGAATAAATTTGATTTTCCTCCTGTCATTGACAGTCAATGTAGATATCTAATGTACATAAAAGTCTACATTACAAATATAATAAATAAATAAATGGCCTTGGGGAAATGATATCTGGATGACTGTGTACGGCTAGATGGATCAGTAAAACTTTTCTTGCTCAAGATCCATATTGTTCCGACATGGTCCGTTGCTGTTTCTCTTCATGGTGGCCCCCTCGTAATCTCCAGCCATGGCCTTCGGATAAGGTTTAGGGGTGCCCAATGCACCGCTGCGGTCGCTGTTGAGGTTGTTGGCTTTCGAGAGGGTGAATCCCCCACTGCTGCCAGGGCTACGTGGGCCTGAAAAGGACGGTTGCCTCTTCTTCGGAACCTACGGAATATTAATAACATTGCAATGTAATACTAGAAACACCAACTATCAACACTTGCAACAATTTCTAAAAAATCTAATAGATGGTCATCTCATAATTATTTGAGCTGGATTGGCTTTATTAGTATTAAAATTCAGAATTCTATCATCAGTACCGTGTATATGTGACATGTAGCAAATACTACAGATTACGTGTGCGTGTGATTGAATCATGTTAGAAATATATAGTAGAATTCTGAGTGATTCTTCATAGAACTGATGGCATTCTGGTCCAGGCAACGGTAATAACGCAATCAGTGGAACTGCAAACAGTTAAAGTTGCACTCGATCGCATCCTCACTCAATAGCTGATACTGATTAATTCTTTGTTGCGCGAAATCTGGAGAACGCAGAGAGCGTCTTCGCGTAAACCATGTGTTTTACATTAAAATACTCTCGCCCTCGCTGGAAATATAAACCCTCCCATCATTGAATAGAACAGAACACAAGTGAGGAACATGAAAACTCTCGTACAATGAAGTTGTATTATACCTCCTTGAGAGGCACACTGACGTAACTGTTCTGCTGCGTCATATAGTGCGGACTGGACGGAATGCGCCCGGCGCGTCGCCGGTTCACATACATGAACACAGCTGCTGCCATAAACAACCCGCACACCAAGCCACCTGTGACCCCACCTGCCAGTGCCCCCCAGCCACCGGCCCCCGCCCCGCCCGCACCGGCCGCCACCAGCACGGTCGGGGGAGGTCTCCATGCTGCCAAAGCGTGCAGTTCTGTAAAGATAATAAGGTTTATGGTATGATCATTTTTCATATTTAATAATGTGATAGCAAAAGTTGATCAATTTTCAAAGAAGCTGAAAAGTTTATAATTATAATTGGGCACATTTAATTTAGCGCTCCTGAAGAGCATTTGAGTATCTGAGAAAGCGAAAGTTATCAGTTTTAAATTTAATATTCCACATAACTCAAATTATGTTTCCTTCTCGTTAATAATAAATTATACAAATTTAAAAAGTTACCATTGTCAAATTCATCATCATCATAAATACAGAGTCTGGTCTGCGTATCTGACCCGAGACACACGCCGTCCTGTAGGAGACACTGCCTCTTGCGCTGCTGTTCGCGCTCGCCCTCACACGGCGACCAGGCTGTCCACTCGCTCCATCCGATCACCTCTGCACAAGAAAGAAAGCGTTACAGAGACATTTAAATGTAATATCGAGAGTGACATCATTGTGAAACACGGCATACCTGCACACGGAGGTCCTTGACAATGGCGCACCTGCAGCCCGAGCCCGGGGCAGCCCGAGGACAGGAGGCAAGATCGCCGGCGCTGCGAACGTCCCGCCCCGCACGAGCTCGAGCATTCGGACCATTCGCTCCAGCAGCCCCATCCGTCTGTAACACCATTATATAACACATTCACAATTTCGGAATCTCTGCTAAAAAATTGACAACTAAAATAGCTAAACAACAAATCCCCACGGGCCGACTTTGTTAATGATGCTGACTTATTAATATTTCTGAAATGGTCAAGTTCACCACTTATTATTACATATTCAATATTATTATATTCAATATTAAGTATTGGAAAAAAAAAGATACAATGCGATGAAGAAGAAGAATTCAAGAATGAATTTGTTACGAGAGCTGAGATGGATTTGGTCTGTGGAATTTGAATTGAGTGAGAACGGTACGGTAAACAAAAATTAGTGGGCCAAGTATTAAAGACAAAACAAATAGAGGTCATCCGCAAAAGACCTGACATAATCAGCTACATAAATATGAGGATAGCCGTCAACAATCGACCAACACATTTTGAAGTTCTCGCTCCAATAGTGGAGATAGCTCTTGTATTCTTCTTTCTCCTATATTTTACATCAAATAAATATAAACACGCCGACCGTTCACCACTTTCATTTAACCATCGACTTAACCCCCAAATCGGTGACGACCGACGGGAGAGGGGGTGCTGTAGGGGACAACGGTTCAAATTTACTGCTGTTCCCAGTCGACATCGATACCGGCGACACCTGCAACAATCTAACCAGCAGCAGCACAGTGCTGCCGCCAGTATGGCTTGATCGCTCACCGACGATACATATTCCGTTCCCCTGCCTCACCACGGTGCCCGGGAGCCGGCGGAGCCAACAATGAACACCGCCAACTTGCTCCTCTACTCTCCGCTGTTCTCACTTCTCTTTATTTCACTCTACATGCATAGTTTCTGTCTTTTGTCATAATAAACGACTACATCAAATCGAACGTTCCATTCATTCTCACCACCTCCCATGTGAGATAATGTATTAAAGTTAACAAAAGGCTGCGAAGTTAAGAATATTGCAAACTGCATATTAGATAACTGCAAACTATTGTCATATTAATATCCTGGTAGCCTGCAGTAAAATGTACATGTGATCATATCAATAGGCTTGTCCTTCTCCAGTCGGTTGCCACATCACTGAGGATCGTGAACTGTTGATGTCTTCGATGATTCTCCACTACCTTCGTTTCCCGCAAATCTGTTGATACCTCTGCACCGCTATAGGATAGTCAATAGCGTCTTTGATCCGGTAAGTCCATTTAGTGGGAGATTGCCTCTTTCTCTCCGGCCTTCCTTCTTTCCAGCCACCGCTGACAGGCTGAGCTTCCATCCTTATAAAAACTAAAACAGACGCGACCGGACAAGAGCAAATAGTTTTGAAAATATAAGACAGCGCTACTTCTAAATTAATCAAGTATATTCATTTGTAAAATTGTGTAATGTAACATTGGACGCAGAGTAGTAATAAATTGAAATAAAGTGTACAGACCCACGCATGAGTGTGTATTGCAGGCGCGTTGCGCGGTGGCCGGGCCTTCGCAAGGGGGCTGCAGGCAGGCGCGCCCGGCCCACTGCTGCCCGCCGCCGCAACCCGCGGTGCACTCGCCCCAGCCCTCCCAGGGGCCCCAGCCGCTTCCGCCCTCGCTCCCGCCTATGCGCGGCCGTTCCTCTTCCTTGCTCAGGCTTATCTGCGCGCACAGAAGACAACGAACATCACAATCGAGCACATCTTCACTTCCTTTGGCTGTTATTTCTGCTGTATTTTATTTAAATGAAACGGATTATAATGATCCTCACAAAGACAAATTAAAGTGCAATGTGAAGAGCAGGCGAGAAAATGTGGTGAAGGCGGTACTCATTGACGTAAAAGCGACAGATTGAGTGTAAGAAAATGAAGTGTTACATATAAAAATGATTTGAATGAAATGTAGGGCGCATGGCTTCCATGGCTTCCAAGGCCGACAATAATTATCTTATTTTTAATATTTACAGCAAACTTTAGATTGTGGTTATTCATATGAAGGAAAAAGTATTTTCCAAAACCATTTGGAGTATTTAATTAAACTCATAAAAGTGGTTAAAAACAAAATTATAAATAATTTATATTAATAATTCTCATTTATAACAACAATAATCATTGTATTTTGGTACCTTTATGTTTTCAGATGACTGAGCTTTGCAAGAAAATCTGTAGCGCTTTTCCACAATGGCCGCATCGCTGCTATCTGAAATGGTAAATATGTGAAATGATCGTTCAGGAAACAAAAACATCCCTGTAAGAATGAATCAGTCATATGCAACAGTCAGCAGTCATTTTTTTAAACAATGAAAGACTTCATTTTTTTATAGAAACAACATTTATTCAATTGAATTATCAGGTGGTCCTCGACTTTCGTACAATACGCTATTTAGTACATATTTCAAATTTAAAGCAAATTCAAATCAAAAGCAAGTAATATTTTTTCAAGAAGACATGGCATAGTAATGGATGAAATGGAAATACATATTTGACTTTATGGATCAAGTTTATCAATTATTCGAGCTAAGGGTCTTAGTATGCATGAAAATTGGAAGAAAATTCTGTCACGGAATTTAAGGCAATCAAAGGCTGTTTGGACAAAAAAAAACACCAGATACTTATACGATATATACTTATATGATATATGACACCTTTTCTGTTTATCAAATGTGGTGATTTTTTAATTATATCATTTATTATCATATCCCATACTCCCCAGACTTGGAACCGAGAGATTACCATTTATATTATTTATCATTATTTATCAATGTATGCAAAATTTTCTCAATGGTAAAAAATTTTGTTTGACAGAGCATGGTGAGTTTTTGTCCTAAAATCTGAATTTTTTATAGGAATGGAATAAATAAATGGACTAATAGGTGGGACAGTCGTATCTCACAATGGACATTATATATTAGATTGAGTAATGCACAATGTCCTTGGGGTACGGAACGGATGAATGAGGAGAGAATGGTAAGGAAGATATATGACACAAGTGTTTTTTTTTTTTTTTTTTTGTAACAATAATAACTGATAATTACATAATATATAAAAATAACACCAGTGAAGTTTCTTCGGAAATTAAATACGTAGTACATAATAAACAAAAAATAGTATACTCAAACAGACTGATAAACAAAAATACTTTTCATAAAAGTAAACAATAAACTAAAAACTAGTATATATTAAAAAAATAATAATATTAATAAACTGAAACAAGAAAAACAAAAAAACAAAAGAGTGATTTTAAACTGAACATACAAAGAGGAAAGGGTAAGGAGGGGCAGGGGGGGGGGGAAATGGGATGCAATATATACAATTTACGTTAATAGTTATTGAAAAGTTGGCGTAGTTTAAATTTAAAAGGGAGCAATTTATCGTTGAAAATGTCAATGTTATTAGAAAAATTTACAGCATTATATTTTGATGTAGACCGGATAATAAAACAATTTTTTATGTAATTAGTTCTACTCAAATTTGGATAAAAAAGATTATTTGATCGTGTTTGTCGCTATGATGTGTTGATGGCACCAGAAGTAGAGGACTTCCACGGAAGACTTGGCACAACCAGGTAAACCAGATACTGAAGGATGGTCCTGCTAGAAGCCTCAATAATCAATGAGCTTGTATAAGAAAATGTATGAATGTGGATAAGGTGAGAATTATGTGTCAGGACAGAAGAGTATGGCGCTCTATCCTCTCTGCCTACCGTGATGGTCATTTAAGTTAAGTTAGTCATTGTGGTAACGACCTTTAAAACATATAGATGTCCCCCATGGCTACAAAAATGAAGACAAAGGAAGTAGTATAGCTAAATAGTGTATTTTTTTTTAATTTATAAAATAATATGTATTAGTAACTACGCTCGCATAATAATAAAACATTGCAAAATATGTAAATCTTTCATTTTATCGTCTTATATTAACTCATTCGACCCTGAATATCCGAAAGGAATGTATGGACAGATGGGGCGGTTAATTGCATCATTTATGGTGGTGACATTATGGCAGAGGGGTGGGTGTTTGGTGACATGTAACATTCTCTAAGAAATGGCCTATGTTTTAAAGTCAATGTTTTAAAGATAGTTCAAAGCTATTCAATTTGTACTCAGATACTTGTGTAAAGGAGTTAAAATATATGGATGTAAAATGTATCCAGAAACAAATATAAAATGAATGGCGTATCAGAAGAACTGATTCAAGATATGTCCACAAGAAAAAAAATCAAATCTTCACTTTAACTCCATCCATCTTCACGGAGGGTTCGCGATATATTGCAGTTTGGAAGAGAGCAGCTATTTTGATAAGATGTCCAATTTTAACAGTACATCCTGATGCAACAGCGCCAGTACTCACTCGAATGAACAGAGATCCATGGAGTCCAGGCGGCTGCGCGTTTGACGTCGCAGGTCTGCGCATTGCAGGGTTCCGCCTGAGCAGGACAACCCTGGCAGGGAGCACCTCCCGGTGCCGGCGGAGGACTGTCACAACGCCGAGACCTCCAGCGCGCGCCGCCTCCGCAAGGTGCAGAACACGGTGACCACGCGCTCCAATCCCCCCAACCTGCCTCCGCCACGGCCACCACCGGGGCTGCAATGAAGTGAACAAGTAAATAGGGATGGAATTCAAGGAAACAGTTAAAAACTATATCAGTTAAGCGTGAAGATCATTCATAATCACCTGGGCAAGGAGGGTTCTGCGTGCAATAGATCTCCTGGCGATCAGGCCCCACGCACAGACGACCCCCATGCGCAGGCGCGGGCGCTCCGCAGGAGCGTCTCCGCCACTTGACTGCCACGCCGCAAGAGGCACTGCAAGCGGACCAGCCCGACCAGGCTGTCCAGGCACCGTGTCGCGTACAGTTAGCCACGCGCACACTCGGTCCGGAGCAAGAGCGCCCGCCCCCGCGAGGTGCGGGAGCGTCGCAGCGTCGCGCCTGGCACGAGCACTTGTCCTGCGATTCCTCACTGCGCTCCTCCTCAGCGGAGTCTCCTCTCTGCAGGCACACCTCCCAGGGGGACCACGCTGACCAGCCTCCGTCCACTGCAATAGACAGATTATTAAGGAGCGGGTAATGCTCCACTACGTCCTCTTATCGATGAATTATTGATGTGAGCACCGACGATTATAATCCAGGGATGGATATGATTAAAATTCTTTAATTTTTTGTGAAGTGTCTTCGTCTGGGAGAAACTCGGGGATCCAATTTTAAAAAAGAATGTGAATACAATATGTACATGGCTATTATTGTATAGTTAGAACAACTAAATATACACTATTAGCAATGCACGCTTGCGATGTACTGACCCGGTGAGTGGAGACGCGGACAACCCGGGGGGTCCTGCAACCAGTGGGGGTGGGGGGCGGGGGGTGGAGGGGTGCACAGCTCGCGCCGCTCATCCCAGCCGCACTGCGGGTCCCGCGCAGCCAGACACGAGCCGCGCGAGCCCCAGCGGTCGCAGCGTGCCGAGGGCACCCGCAATACTCCATCCTCAGTCCCCAAATAAACGGAATCCTAGAAACGATAGCAATCATTCTTCCTGGCATTTTGGCATCATTAGGAAATCTTTTATAAACACCGACACATCAGTGCTTCCTCCGAGTGCACACAATTTGCCAACATGGTAGTATATGTTAACATGCATACAAAAAGATATTAAAATGAATTTCAACACAAGTGTCAAAATATGATGTTATGTAATAGCGCATATGAAACGCCATTGTTTTCTTTAATATTTTTGCCATATATACGATATACATATTTTTCTCCCCCAGCCCACAAATTATGATCAAAGCTCAAAATCATTGTGATTCAGAAGTTAGGAGAACATTCAATTGTTTTCTTCATTTCATTTCATCCTAACAAATGACCGGCTGGTCCTTAACTCACAGTCTCTTTGAGATACTGCATGGCCCTGATGGGGGCGCCTCCC
Source organism: Eubasilissa regina (assembly GCA_022840565.1). Classification (NCBI taxonomy): domain Eukaryota; kingdom Metazoa; phylum Arthropoda; class Insecta; order Trichoptera; family Phryganeidae; genus Eubasilissa; species Eubasilissa regina. The sequence goes on from JAINEB010000014.1 coordinate 57,432, forward strand.
AGCTCCGGTCTCCATATCTCTATGACGCAGGTGACGTCTCTCTCGGGCAATACCGAGATCTTCTTCACGAGCCCTTCGATGGTGGCCACAAACAGCAGATGGTGCGGAGGGGCAGAGGACACGGGGGGTAAGGGCGCCGCAGTGAGCAACGAGTATCGCTGCAGCGTGACCGTGTGCAGCGGCCGCAGAGAAGCCGCCTGAACCGCGCTGTCCATCAGCTGGTAGCGCGAGGACTCTGCCAGTTGCTGGGACCTACGCGTGTACATGGCAGTGTTAACATCGGTTTACTAGTTATTAAATAAATATGAATAATGTAGGAACAGGAAAGCAGAGGGAGACAGCACCTGGAGGGAGACAGCTGGCAGTGCATGTGAGGATGGTGACGGGCGGGGCGGCTCTCCCAAGCGCTCTCCGGGTGATCCTGGTGCTTAAAGGGCCCCCGAAAAGCGTCTTCTATCGCCGACATATTAAACATGCAAATAGCAGAGCCCGCAATGCTGTTGCTACAAAGAACAAAACAAAAAATTATTTAAAAAAAATACTATATATAAGTATGTATTAATATGTATATAAGTGAGCATTAGATAACTTCATACCTGGGTGTAGTAAAAGCGGCGTACAAAATGCGTTGCTGAGGAAGATATTCGATGCTCTGCACCTCGTCGTAATAGAAGGGATACTCCCCGGGCTCGGAGCAGTTGAGGCGCGCCTTCACAAAAGTAGTCCAGTTCTCCCTCAGCACTACCTGGCTCCCCCCTGCATCGTTCTTGCACACTCTTGCTATCCGCGAGTACACTCTCTGTAACATGACGTAGTAGATTATGTGTTTGCTGCTGAAATTGAGATCTCATTTAACAGTTTGATGAAATTAATTATTAAAAACACAAAATTGGAAGATGACAAATTTATTTACTTGAGAGCCCCGAGAGCAAATAAATATTTTTTTCAGTGCTCAATTTTCAATGGGGAAGGAAAACCCCTCCATCCGATAGATTATCAATCAATGGCCATAGATTTTTTTTTTAAATTAATGTGCCTACTTATATATGTTTAAAAATCATTACATTTAAAAAAAATATATTTTAATATTAGAAAATATAAGAAATTTTAGAATTATCAGTAGGATATACATGAGAATAGGACTCGTGTATAGAGGAGTATATATGAGATAATTTGTGTTTCAGTTAGTCTGTGAATATATTTTTTTACTTCAGATATCTGTCAAATAGCAAATGTTTTATCAGTATTAATAGATAGTAGATTATCATCCATCCATTTTTTTATAGTATTAATATCCTATTTGCAGATATATTAGCGTCAGTCCAAGTTTTTTCATTAATTATTAGTATTGTATCGTCTGCATAAGATATAATATGTATTTTAGCATGTAATTTGAGTTTAAATATATCATTAGAGTATAAAATAAATAACAATGGTTCAAGTACCGTACCTTGTGGTATGCCAAAGTCAGTGGTTTCAGATGTGCTATTGTGTCCATTTATTTTTACATTTTGTTTTCGGTATGTTAAATAACTTACAAGCCATGATAAAACATTGCCATCAAGGCCAATATTTTGAAGTTTGATATTTAGTTTCTTGTGTGATATGTTATCAAAGGCTTTTCTTAGGTCTATAAATAGACCAATGCATTTGTCACTGTCATCTATATGTTTGTTTATTATTGAGATTATTTTTGCATTTAGCATCTTGTGTGCTAATTTTTTCTATAAATCCAAATTGGTTCTCATTTATGATGTTATTGCTACGGATATATGACATGAGCTGTTTTTTAACAATTTTTCCATATATTTTGGCTATGTTGGAGATTATTGATATGGGGCGGTAATTTTTAATATCTGTTTAATTTCCTGTTTTAAATATTGGTATGATAAAACTTTGTAGTTAGATGGGAATACTCCACTTTGAACGCTAGTATTTATAGTATGCTGTAACGTTATAAATTTTAGGATACAAAAAGTAAATAATGGTAGTACCTAAATTAATGTACGATCACCATGTTAGTAAATTTTACACGCAGAGCGGAATGCCTATCACCGGTTTCAAAGTTAGTCGCTAGAGCGACCGTGTGTACGTAGCGGACCGGCGCAAAGTAGAAGCTCACTTTGCATTCGCGTATCGAGCTGGAAGTACGCTCTGCGGGTGGCGGTAGCCGTCCCGCGCGTTTCAGAATGTTTGCTAGAAGATGGAGCCTGAACGGAATCCAGAAGCGGATACGACGCCAAATTGGCCTTTGAACGTCACGCTAAAGATACTGATTGAAGGGTAACAATAACGTTTATTTAGTCGATCTCATAACGCACTCATTTCTAGCATTACAAATTCTAATTCTATCTTAAAAATTTCTATTGTTGTAGGAAATATTAAAATTTCTCTTTGTTTCCTTCTTTCTTTTGTATCTTTTCTTCGTTAATATCCTTCTTCTTTCTCCTATCTTTGTTTTTTCAAATCTTTTCTTATTTTTTCTACGCTTCATTAAAATTGTTCCTACCTTGTGATCTTCTGACGGAAGATATTGATTTTTGCTACAATTTTGCATCATCATACCATGCAAAATTATGGTTTAATCCCAACATCCGTCGACATTATCTTACAATGGTCCACCTAGGAGAAGAGGACACGTGCACGTACTGATGGTGGAAGGAGTACCTGACCGAAATTGCCAGGTACTCGGATACCTCGGCAGAAGTTGCTCCCAGGACACCGCGAGATGCCGCGTTTTGCCATGCGAACTAGAAGAATTGACTCTGGCCGACCATAGTTATTGTCGTAGTCGTCACATTTTAAGTAGATTTTTTTTGTGTTGAATTTTTAATAGTAATTATGTTCCAAATGTCATTTGAATAAATTCAATTAATATTTATTGACTTTTTATTCTGAAATATCACATCTCAAATCTCATTTTATTTTTCCTAGTGGATGGTGAAGACGGTTCTACATACCGTGGTAAGTAGATAGCATCTGATAACTAAAAACTCACTACTCATGTTCTCCGTTGTAGCTAGGCGGTGGAGGGGCTGCCGTGGCCAACACCTCACAATGTGTTATAGGTTTGGTAAGAGTTAATATATTTTCTTAAGTATTTTTGTTGTGATTTGGTCATAGCCAGGAATTGTATCATTTTTTAAGTTATTTATAATTTTTTTAATATCATTTTCAGTTATGGTTTGGAATTGGGAAAGATATTCATGGGTGCAGTTTGTGGTGCGGTTAGTGTTTCGGCACCATAATTTGGTGATATGTTTTTGGCTAGATTTCTTTCCCACATTTGAAAAGTTAAAGTTAAAATTAAAGATATTAGCACATTTAGTGGCTTCTAAATCAGCATTGATGATAGTATTTTCATAATTAATTTTATATTTATTTTCCGTTTTGTCTTTTCGGTTATTTTATTTATCGTTAAAGATACTATGGGAATCTTAATACTTACTTCATTTTTGATAATGGTTGCCAGTGTATGCGCTGTGAGTGAGGGAAGTGCAAAAACAAACATCAGTTATACGGTGCATAAACAAACAGCCTCACCTTGCCGCAGTTGATGTACTCGACAGCAGCTTCGCGGAACACAAAGTACACAAACTTCTCATCCTCAAAGGAACCCACAAACTGCGGCTCGTTCAGCCACTTGGAGTTGTACTGATTGGTCCTCAATGTTAGCCCGGAGCCCAGTGCCCTGGAACAATTACCCAACACGAGGCTCACAACAAATTGGAATATTGAAACTGAATCATCTGTCTACATATATAATTAAATATGTAGGTCTGATCCTTACCTTTTGACCGATCTAAACCAAATTTTGCACATTTACTTTTTAGTTTTCAAACATAGGCACTTCATTGCCTCTTCACCCCCTCGCTTTATCTTTGGGTCTGCACAAAACAAAAGATACTGCGCACCCCTCCCTCTGAGCAATTCTCTCTAATTTTGGATCACGGTGAGCGCATAAAAAATCTTTTGTGCGATTTAAAGGGCTAATGGTATTATTTATGCGCTGGGAAGAAAATAAAAAAAACAATACCGTACCATATACCATATAAGGCTACTGGGATAAGACACATAAACAAGTCATGATCTCAGCAATTAAAAATATTATATTTTACATCTCATTATGCAGGGAAAGCAGTCTAGTAGTAGTACGCCATCCTAAGAAAGCGGTTGAATAACCTAAATGTTGGTGATCTTAAGCCAACATGATTGCCAACCTTCGATAGAAGGCGGCACACAGGAAGTCTGCGCGCTATGATGGCAAATCTTAGAGGGAACATTGCCCCTGACCACCGCTAATATTACATATGTATGAATTGTGTGTGGCGGTTTGCTTTTCATAACATAAATAATATTTCGTAATTTTAATGTAGGTATTATATAATATGTATTATCTTTATGGCGAATCGGGTCTTCATAGAAATAAAAAACAATCATGCTGGAATAAAGGCATTATTATTCATTCAACACGCGGAGTGCTCGCTGGCCGCTAGCCGCTCAATACAGCAGACAAACTGAAGAGAAACCCACCTGTACACGGCGTAGTCCGATCCGGAGAAGTCAGTGGGAGTGCCCACATAGTATTGCCCCTCCATGGTCATGAGCGCGGTGATGTTGGCCCTCGGGTCGTAGGGGCACTTGGCGACGCCCTGCACCCACTCCAGCACCTCGGTGACATTCTCCAGCTGGCGCCAGGAGCAGGCGGGCGAGAAGGCGGATGTGCCGCAGGAGAAGAGCCTGGTGCCGTCGGACAGCAGTACCTTGATGTAGTTCCGGCAGGAGTCCTCGGACTGGCCCTTATCCTGGCACAGTTGCGCGCGATCCGCCGGGGCCGGCCAGGAGGCTCGCTCCAAGAGGCGCAGACCGCGCAAGGACAGGCGGAACAGGTTGTCCCTGTAATGAGGGCTCAACTTTAAATCATTTTTAAAATACGTTTGATCGGGATATGTTATTTTATTATTAAAAAATGAAACCGCTTCCCATTTACGATAAATTATATTAGGTAAAGCGAAAAGAAATGACCGTCTTTTTAATACAAAGAAAAAATTTATTTACAAAAAAATTACACATTATTTATTTATTTAAATAATTTCCATCATTATTTACAATGTCTCGCCACAATTTGGGTGACTTTCCGGTGCCTCTTTTGTAGTAATCTGGCTCCTTTGATTTAAAAAAGGCATCGAGATGATTTCGGACTTGATTTTCCGAATTGAAATTCTTGATTCGAAGCGAATGCTCCATACTTGGAAATGAGTGATAATCTGATGAGCAATATCAGGAGAGTAAGGTGGACGAGGCAGCAGTTGAGCTGTTGAGCTCTTTCATTTTATCTCGAGTGACCTTTGCTGCGTGAGGTCTCGCGTTATCGTGTTGTCAAATTCGCCGTTGATTATTCACTAACATTGACCGTTTTTTTTATTAATTCTGCCTTTGATCTGTCCAATTGCGCTCAGTAAACCGCATACCTGGTCAAGGGGTTGAAAGCGGTGCTTCCCCCAGAGAGAGCCATTGTTTTTTATTAGAAGAGTTGTAAAGGATCCATTTCTCGTCTCCGATAACTTTCCTTCTTAGAAATGGATCGATTTCACACCAGCTCAACAAAGAAAAACAAATGGTCACTCGCTGATCCGAGACCGACTGCGATAGATCATGCGGCACCCAAACTCCTCGTTTATGTTTCTTTCCCGACAATTTTAAGTGATCTTTTACAGTTGACCAGGGACAGCCGATATCTTGACCGTTTTACGAGGATCGGATTCCACTAATGATTTCAGCACTTCGTCATCGATTTTTTGCGGTCTTCCCGATTTTTGTTTATTTTCTAAATTTCTGTCACCATTTTTAAATTTTTTAAACCACCGTCGACACTTACGAATCTTCAGAATATCTCCATAAGTTTCGCAAATGCTTTCGGTGGCTTCTTCGGCTTTCAACCGCTCGTCAAACAAAAACAATAACACACACCGCAACTGCATCTCTTCGATCTCCGGCCGTGATATTTTTTCTACGGGTGAAAATAAAAAAAAATGTATTGAAACCGAAATGGGACGAAGGGAGCTTCAAAATAATATCAATATTGACGTACTTACTCGACGGGAACCGAGCGCAAACTGATTTCAAAGAGCGCCCTAAAAAACGATCATTTCTTTTCGCTTTACCTATTATTTTCAACATTAAAAAAATGTTTTACCGAAACACTGACCGTGGCCTCGTAGGGGCACATAATTGTCGTCTGCTGGTTAATATATCAGAAAAGATTGCCAATAAATGTGAACGGTTACACCGCGCTTCGCTGGTGGCCCCGGAAAGGGCCTTTTCTGTGAGCACACTCTCAGCGCGCCCCAAAATAGTGAGTGTCGGTTCACAGAGCGGTGGTTCCGAATCGAGAAGCCCGCGTGATAACACTCGAGAAAGGAACGTTCTCGATGAAGAAACTCAATCATTAAAAAGAAAAGATGCATGGTTTGTCCTAAATTACATAAAAACTAAGTATATAATTATATTAAATACTTCAGATTATGTTTTTTGTAAACACAAATGAAATGTTGAATATTAAGCCACAGTTAATTGATCATCAAACAATAATAAATGCAATCTAGGAATTAAATGTGGAAAGTGACAAAATTGCATAAAATTAATTATTAAACAGACATATTGCACTAATATTTGTGAAGTGTCCCTACCTGGCTCCCACGAAGAGCTGGTCCCGCGCCACGTCGAACAGCAGCGGCCCGAAGCTGCTCACCCCGGCCGAGTAGAAGCGCTCGCTTCCGGAGGCCAGCAAGTCTGCAACAACAGGACACACCGTTAAAGTGCGGATCGCTATCGACAGGATAGCGCGCCTGAAGGAGGAGCGGAACCGAATAAGATGCTGGAAGTGTCTGTGACAACACTGATCTCGTCATCTCGTCACACGTTCGTTATTATGTTATCTTCGTACGTTGAAAAACAAACCGTTGTAATTCGTCGATTAATCTTTCCAAAGTATTTTCAGTCGAAAGATGTTTGTAGCATTAACTTTGGGTTAGACATAATTTCAACCTCACCCCCCCGCTCCGAGACTCCTCCCGCACTCCGTAATGGATGTCGTGTAAATGAAATGTTGTAGAATAGTTCAGTTGTGCGCCAGTTCTGTAGAAGATACGTCGGTATCGAAACAACACAGTGGTTTAAATAAAGTTTAATATAAATACTATTTTAAATTATGATATATTTGTTATTTGTATTTTTCCAAGTGAATTTGTTATAATAAGTTAATATTTGATTTGGGTTTAAGATTACGGAGGACGGAGAGGAGAGAGGAAAGGTACAGTTAGCGGGGGGCGACCGTCCCGGTGCGGCCGTTCACAGTACTCCGCGCGGTCCATTCGCAGTGCGAGGAATGCCAATTTTCCGCCTCAGTGACCGAAGGAGAATCTCGGGGCAACTTCCAACGGGACCAGCGCGGACACGGTTCATCTCGCGAAAAGCCTAATGCCTAATGAAGGTTTCTTTATGTACGTTGAATAATAAACATTACATTAGAAAATAGATTCCGCCGCCACATCACCCTGAAGCGTTACACACTTTGCAGGCTCCCTCCCGGCCCTCCGACTGCCTCACCTAACCTAACCATCTTGATTCATCAGACCGCGCTAACAGGTACATCATGACATATATTATAGACATCCTTAAGTGGACCAAAAATATCAAGTTTTGATTTGTCAGAATCAAAATTTAGGAAACGTGGCTGAGTACACCGGGGCATGCATTACCGGTTTTATCTAATTGTCGGTATTTGGGTAAATTTAAAAAAACGTATTGATCTAAAAGGACAATTACAGAAAGAGAGTTAATGGTAGTTTTAATACAAACTGAATTAATCAACTAGAAAGATGTACAGAAAAAATATTTAGTCGCTACTGAGATACGAACCTGGACTTCTTCCAATCCTATCCCGGTAGCAACTAAATATCTGAGATTATTCTCTACATCTTTCTACTTGATTAAATTAATTTTAATTAAAAATATTTAGTCGCTACTGAGATACGAACCTGGACTTCTTCCAATCCTATCCCGGTAGCAACTAAATATCTGAGATTATTCTGTACATCTTTCTAGTTGATTAAATTAATTTTAATTAAAAATATTTAGTCGCTACTGAGATACGAACCTGGACTTCTTCCAATCCTATCCCGGTAGCAACTAAATATCTGAGATTATTCTCTACATCTTTCTACTTGATTAAATTAATTTTAATTAAAAATATTTAGTCGCTACTGAGATACGAACCTGGACTTCTTCCAATCCTATCCCGGTAGCAACTAAATATCTGAGATTATTCTCTACATCTTTCTACTTGATTAAATTAATTTTAATTAAAAATATTTAGTCGCTACTGAGATACGAACCTGGACTTCTTCCAATCCTATCCCGGTAGCAACTAAATATCTGAGATTATTCTCTACATCTTTCTAGTTGATTAAATTAATTTTAATTAAAAATATTTAGTCGCTACTGAGATACGAACCTGGACTTCTTCCAATCCTATCCCGGTAGCAACTAAATATCTGAGATTATTCTGTACATCTTTCTAGTTGATTAAATTAATTTTAATTAAAAATATTTAGTCGCTACTGAGATACGAACCTGGACTTCTTCCAATCCTATCCCGGTAGCAACTAAATATCTGAGATTATTCTCTATATCTTTCTACTTGATTAAATTAATTTTAATTAAAAATATTTAGTCGCTACTGAGATACGAACCTGGACTTCTTCCAATCCTATCCCGGTAGCAACTAAATATCTGAGATTATTCTCTACATCTTTCTACTTGATTAAATTAATTTTAATTAAAAATATTTAGTCGCTACTGAGATACGAACCTGGACTTCTTCCAATCCTATCCCGGTAGCAACTAAATATCTGAGATTATTCTCTACATCTTTCTAGTTGATTAAATTAATTTTAATTAAAAATATTTAGTCGCTACTGAGATACGAACCTGGACTTCTTCCAATCCTATCCCGGTAGCAACTAAATATCTGAGATTATTCTCTACATCTTTCTACTTGATTAAATTAATTTTAATTAAAAATATTTAGTCGCTACTGAGATACGAACCTGGACTTCTTCCAATCCTATCCCGGTAGCAACTAAATATCTGAGATTATTCTGTACATCTTTCTAGTTGATTAAATTAATTTTAATTAAAAATATTTAGTCGCTACTGAGATACGAACCTGGACTTCTTCCAATCCTATCCCGGTAGCAACTAAATATCTGAGATTATTCTCTACATCTTTCTACTTGATTAAATTAATTTTAATTAAAAATATTTAGTCGCTACTGAGATACGAACCTGGACTTCTTCCAATCCTATCCCGGTAGCAACTAAATATCTGAGATTATTCTCTACATCTTTCTACTTGATTAAATTAATTTTAATTAAAAATATTTAGTCGCTACTGAGATACGAACCTGGACTTCTTCCAATCCTATCCCGGTAGCAACTAAATATCTGAGATTATTCTCTACATCTTTCTACTTGATTAAATTAATTTTAATTAAAAATATTTAGTCGCTACTGAGATACGAACCTGGACTTCTTCCAATCCTATCCCGGTAGCAACTAAATATCTGAGATTATTCTGTACATCTTTCTAGTTGATTAAATTAATTTTAATTAAAAATATTTAGTCGCTACTGAGATACGAACCTGGACTTCTTCCAATCCTATCCCGGTAGCAACTAAATATCTGAGATTATTCTCTACATCTTTCTACTTGATTAAATTAATTTTAATTAAAAATATTTAGTCGCTACTGAGATACGAACCTGGACTTCTTCCAATCCTATCCCGGTAGCAACTAAATATCTGAGATTATTCTCTACATCTTTCTACTTGATTAAATTAATTTTAATTAAAAATATTTAGTCGCTACTGAGATACGAACCTGGACTTCTTCCAATCCTATCCCGGTAGCAACTAAATATCTGAGATTATTCTCTACATCTTTCTACTTGATTAAATTAATTTTAATTAAAAATATTTAGTCGCTACTGAGATACGAACCTGGACTTCTTCCAATCCTATCCCGGTAGCAACTAAATATCTGAGATTATTCTCTACATCTTTCTAGTTGATTAAATTAATTTTAATTAAAAATATTTAGTCGCTACTGAGATACGAACCTGGACTTCTTCCAATCCTATCCCGGTAGCAACTAAATATCTGAGATTATTCTCTACATCTTTCTACTTGATTAAATTAATTTTAATTAAAAATATTTAGTCGCTACTGAGATACGAACCTGGACTTCTTCCAATCCTATCCCGGTAGCAACTAAATATCTGAGATTATTCTCTACATCTTTCTACTTGATTAAATTAATTTTAATTAAAAATAAAACTATGTTCTCCTTTAATGACTCCACAATTACCGATAAATCATCGATAAACCGGAATCAACTTCATATTTTAAAGATTTACCGGTAATACCATTTCTCGGTAATTTTGTATGCCCTGGTGAGCAGGCGCAGGCTTCGTCAGATTCTTGCTGGAGAGAAACAACTGCCAGCGGACTGTTTCCAACATTGTTTATAATATTCACAGGAGAGCGTGTACCCAGGGCTGAAGATCTAAGGCAGGTATAGGTAACCTATGGCCCACTCGGTATGGTAACAATACGGTAATCTATGGTCACTCAGTGACCTATTTTAAATTTTCAAGTGACCCAAATAAGGTATAATATATAAAACAAACATGTGTTGCGTGGACAACGCAGAGGTAATCTGAATCCTATCAGGTATTTAAAAACAAATAAAGGGTGTTTTTTTTAGAGGTATTGAACTTTAAAATGAAATAAAACACATAAAAATCGCGGTAATTACCGTGGTATTGGCTTTATTGGAAAGATAATATAATGTCATTAGTAAATTAATGTATTAATTATAAATATATACATATAAAATCAATTTTGTCGAAAAATATTGTTTTAGCGTCACCGGGATTCGAACCTGGATCTTCATTTCCAATCCGGGGAAGTGCACTACCTTTGTGCTATAACGCCAGTATTTTTCTTGACAAATTTTCGAAACTATATGTTACATTTTTTCAAATTAATACACCTGTCGTTCCATTATTTGAAAAATTAAAAGATTAAAAATTAAAAGAAAAATACTGGCGTTATAGCACAAAGGTAGTGCACTTCCCCGGATTGGAAATGAAGATCCAGGTTCGAATCCCGGTGACGCTAAAACAATATTTTTCGACAAAATTGATTTTATATGTATATATTTATAATTAATACATTAATTTAGTATTTAAAATATCACAGACCTATGTTCTGAATAATTACAACTTCACAATAAGAATGTGTTTTCCTTAATAATGTCATTAGTGTTTAAATATGATTTCGCGCATATGCGTTCTGGTCGGCATCATTTTTGAAGAAACAGCTTCTTCGGTGCGCACTGTGCGACGTCTCTGCAGATGCGTATTATCAATTAAAGTATGCGTGGTGCGAAAACGATCCACGGTACTCGCTGGACGGACGACTGGATGGATGGATGGACGTAGCGCACGGTAAGTTTCGCGAACTGAACCACTATTTTCGAAATAAATTTGCACAATTTGCAAGCGTCGTTATGTCGTAAGCCTATTCATGGTGAAATGGCAAACCAAACAGAGCAAAAATATCTGTCAAATCGGCTGTCACTGGAAAGTGTCGCTAATTCGAAAAAGAAACCTCTATAAAAACTTTAAAATATTAAAAATAATGAATTTTTCGAAGAAAACAATTAATAGCTTTATTATCAGCGCAAAACTAAAATGTGCTCATAAAAATATAAAACACATTTACGTTTAGTTGAAACTGCTGAAAAGGTAAAATTACGTAGATAATGGTAAATGGACACGGAACTACTCTACGCATACACACAGAGTAATTTGTTTAATTACTCCAAATTAAATTACAACGAAATGTTTCTATTAATCTTGCTTGTTGAAATTTATCATAAAAGTGAGACAACTCAGTTTTAATGCTTACCCGCGCATCGACATCTCCCCGAAGTATAATATAACCAAACCTAGATAATTGATGATTTCATCGCAATATTTTTTACGCATCCGTAACATTTTCTTAAAAATAAAAAATCCGTATGAATGTAGTACATATAATATATTGTAAGACCGTCTCACCGTGGCGGGGATTCTTCTACGGCCGAGCCGAGCCCCGCCCGCCGCCCTGATCCGCGACACGACGGACAGCCGATCTGAGAAGAATGGCTCGGCGGACCATTATTATTAGATATAAATATAATTTAAATGAAAATTGCGCGCACTATTTATCATGTAGGATTTGCGGCGGACGGTCGCGGATACAGAATGTTAAGGTTCCCCGGAACAGCATTTAATGAACGCCCAGTCGAGCAGCGATCGAGCCATAAATATGCCGGCACCGTCCGCGGAGTGAGGAGACGAGAAGCGGCCTGAAAACGAGTTCCACATTTCTGCTGCGTTTTTGCTCCCCGCCGTTCACTGCGCGACATTATTCTCTTATAAGAATACTAAAACAATATAAATACCTCTCGTACGTAGTGGGGATACAAAAAATTACATCGCGAAAAGAGCGAAGTCATCGTTCCAAGAAAATCATCGTTCACTGACCAAATGTTGACCATCCTAAAACACTCAAATTTGACCCTTTTTTTGTAAGTTTACCTTTTGGCAAGTAAATGACTGTTAATTTTAAGATTTTCAGTAGCGATTAAAACACAGTTTGCTCTGAGCAGACAACGCGCACTGCAGGCGTGAGAATAAGAGAATAAGTCTGTGCAAGTCAACAACTTTCTTTCATTTCTAACTTGCACAGGCCTATGGAGGAAAAAGTAGCCTTCTATTCGACGTAAGAAAGGGTATACCAGTACCAGATTCATTTTTCGTACTGGTATAGGTACCTACGTACGCTTTTATAATAAATACAGCAATATGACTATTCTATGATTAATGGGTTAAACGTCGGATTAAATCAGATTCCCTCTGGGAGCGTTAGTTCGAATCCTATCGGCGACCAGCTTTTTAAAACTTTTTGCACTCTATATTTAACCAAGACACAAACCTCTTTGTTTACAAGTGCTGCCGGTGAAAGCCTCGCGGCGAGACCCCGAATATAATCTGCGCCATGCGGCTCTCGATACATTACGTATTTCAGGTGTACCGTACTAAACCACTAAACCACTAAACCACTAAACCACTAAACCACTAAACCACTTAAAACTAAATGATGATTTCAACATTTAAAAGTAGGTTTAATGAATGAAACGCCCAGCTGTTTGCAGCAGTACGTTATAAATGTGCGATTTTAAACTAATTTTGGTTTACTTTATTGAATAATAAATATTAATATTTTGCACTGAACGAGGAATATTATCAATTCCGGTATCTTCAAATTGATTATAACGTACAGTATTAGTGGGATATTTATATTTCCAAGATTTTGCAAATTACGATCACATCGATAAAACTGTAACAATTCAAGCGGGGTCCGGTCCGCTGACGAGCTGCGACCGCGAGGCGAGGCACGGCCGGGAATGGTGGATGGACGAGCTAAAAAACTCAAGTCCGCTTCTGCAGAACGACACGAATGAAATAATAATTCCCTTACTTCCACGTAAGGGAATCTGGTTCCAGCGAGCTGACGCTTCCGGCGATTATCGCGTGCCTTTCTCTCCGACGACATTTCTTCGGTCGCTATGCCGCCATCGATCCAGACTGAAAGGAGATGAATCTAAACAATATTTTTGAAAACTTTCAATAAGCATTGCAGTACTGGAAATATGACCGTTTTAATCAGAATTTTTGAAATAACCAAACTTTGTGCAGGTACTACACGCGTTCCTTTTGTCGAAACCGTAGTTACGAAAGATGCAGACTGCACGCGCTCTGGTTTCTGGAAGGGTTTCGCGGTCTCTATTGGGGAATATTGAAAGTCATTAAGGTGAGTCGGGGTAAGTGCGACAAATAAATTATCGACATAAACTTTGAACTGTTCTCAAACTTCATGAGATGATGCTGTGACTGTGACTTTGAAACTTTGATAGAAGGATAACCATTTCCAAATTTTGGGATAGATATATTGAAAGTATTTTAAGAAAATTGGACGAGTAGACGCACTTAATCACCTAATTGTATTGTTTTGTGACAAATTGTTAAAATAATGAAAATGTCTTTACTGATCGGCTTAATGACAATATGAATTATGACAACACGTTGGTCCACAATGACGGGTAAAACGTGCCAAGTTCCAAAAACTATAGTAAAATTGCTTATACGATTGGTTGTTTTTGAAATTGGTTAATTATTTAAAAAAATAATGGAACTGTCTACACATCACTAATTGAGAATGTTTCCATTCAAAAATATATGAAGGACCGGGCAGATGGACTTCTGGTCTGGTCCCCGAGCCGACCATATTAGCGGGGCGGGGCTCTCCCGTTACTCTGTGCGTATTCATCATTTTGTAATACGCGTGAGAAACGATTTTATATTTTCATTTCTCGCTGCGGATTATCATTAACGCTGGGAAAGGTATCTATACTAGCGAAAATATCGATACCGAATGGATCGCAAGGCGCGAACTTTTCGGGCACCTGTCTAACGCGGACCCCGCCGCATCGGTACAGACATCGCCGCCACTGCCGACTGTATATGCCGAGCCACGGTGTGTCTTAATCTCTCGTTTCGAAGATTTATAAGTTGATGACTTTCGAATCATAGATCGGTCGGAAAAAGCTCTCCCGGTTAAGGAACCTCAGACAGCGGACCGGACTCGGTGCGGAAGAATTGTTTAATATAACAGTATACTAATATATAATATAACAGTAAATAAAGTCACAGAAGAAATTAACATTAAAACGACATGTAATATTATTAAGACAGAAAAATTGAAATACAAATTATCCAGAGAAACGTGAAACGAAACGTTTGAAGCAAAAGAGGCTGAATTATGTACAAACAATTTCTAAAAAACATTTGCAAAACATATTAATGATACTGTTGACGCAAGTCGAATACTCATTCCCTGTCCTCTTTCGTCCATCCAATCATTTGTACCTGTCCCGCTCTGGCCGATTACCTTACATTTCGCCGCCCGGGACCACTCTCCGATTGTGCTTCGACCGCGAAGCATTAAGTTTTTTTCGTGCTTCTTCCTGCCGTCCTACCCTCGCGCCGTGCGTATCGCTCGGACCCCGCAGAGGAAGTGAATCCGTTTCGGAAGTGCCGTTATAGAGATCTCGATTCGGCATAATATTCATGCTCGTCAACCGGAGGTGCAATCGACGCCCAACCCAGGACTTCAAAACAAGGTAGGCCATATCCATTTAGTCTTAGTTTCCTTTAGACTTCCATTTCGGGTTGCGTCGAATATTTACAACCATTCTAGATTACAGTCCACGGGATCTTATAGACGGGACCAGATACTTTAACAGAAATTTGCAAAAAACAACCCTCAAAATACCGTAAAATAAAACCGTGGATTACACATGGTCTGATAATATCCATTAGAAAAAATCAACAAATATTCTTACGAACTAAGAAATATCCATATAACTAATATCTAAAAACGTATTCGAAAAGATACAGAAACAATTTATTATCTCTCATCAGGAAAACAAAAGAAGAATATTTTAAGAAACAAATTGAACACGCAAAAATAAGTAAAAATATTTGGCAAACGATAAATAAAATAACCGAAGACAAAACACTAAATAAATGTAAAAGAAATTAACTATGAAAATACTATTATCAACGCTGATTTAGAAGACACTAAATGTGCTAACATCTTTAATAATTACTTTTCAAATGTGGGAAAAAATCTAGCCAAAAATATATCACCAAATTATGGCGCCGAAACAATAACCGTACCGCCAAACTCCACTCATGAATATCTCTCTCAATTCCAAACCATAACTGAAAAAGATATTAAAAAAATCATAAATAACTTTAAAAATGATACAACTTCTGGCTACGACCAAATCATAACAAAAATACTTTAAAGAAAATATATTAACTCTTACCAAACCCATAACCCATATTATAAATACTAGCCTTCAAAATGGAGTGTTCCATCTAACTATAAACAAAATTTTATAATACCAATATTTAGAACAGGAAATAAAACAGATATTAAAAATTACCGCCCCATTTCAATAATCTCCAACACAGCCAAAATATACGAAAAAATTGTTAAAAAACAGCTCATGTCATATATCCGTAGCAATAACATCATAAATGAGAACCAATTTGGATTTATAGAAAAAATTAGCACACAAGATGCTAAATGCAAAAATAATCTCAATAATAAACAAACATATAGATGACAGTGACAAATGCATTGGTCTATTTATAGACCTAAGAAAAGTCTTTGATAGCATATCACACAAGAAACTAAATATCAAACTTCAAAATATTGGCCTTGATGGCAATGTTTTAATTAATGAAAAAACTTGGACTGACGCTAATATATCTGCAAATAGGATATTAATACCATAAAAAAGTGGATGGATGATAATCTACTATCTATTAATACTGATAAAACATTTGCTATTCAACAGATAGATAACACTGAAATTAATATTAAAATTCAAACCTAAGCCTGTACTCAAGAAGTCTCTTGTGACTAATGTTCATCAATTGAAGAAAAAGACTGTATCAAGTACTTTGGAATCATAATAGATAATAAACTAAAATGGAAAGAACATATTACTAATCTTACAAACAAAATAAGGAAAACTGCCTCTATATAATTTTAAGACTCAGAAACATCTTATCACTTACAAATCTGTAAATAATATATTGCGTGTTTGTACACTCACATTTACAATACGGTATTATTGGATGGGGAGGAGCATATAGAATTTCAATGTCACAATTAGAAATCACTCAAAAAATGATAATAAAAATTATTCTAAAAAAAAAAGACTATCCAAGTATACAACTTTTCACAAATTTTATAGACATATTAAAAAAAAATTTAATAATCCAAATTTTCAAAATTAAAAACAACTAAATTTTAGAAGCGAATTATACAGATCAAATCGATATCTCAAAACTAAAATATACCGCAACTCTTAATCAATATATTTATCAAGGCATCAAATTTTTTAACAATCTCCCCATCACAATTAGAAAAATTACGGACTATCATAAATTTGTAACTGAAGTAAGAAAAATATATACAGAAGAAACAAATGTTAATATATATATATATCCACTAATTATTCAAATTGTATTATATTTTTAATATTAATAAAAAAAATCAACATGTTTATTAGCAACAACTAACTATTCTGAATTCTCCAATCAACTTTTGGAAACAATCCATTATTTTGATATTAACAAGAGTTTAGAAATTATACATACAAATATTACAGTTTACAGTTAAATAAATTAGAAATTTTAGAAATAAGAAAAATATTAATAGCAAATTAAATATTATATAAATAATACGACAAAACACATAATAAATTTGTTTTCACAGTAGTTCCTAACTAATTACCCACCACCACCAAACTAAACTATAAAAGTTTGTAGTTTAGTTTTAATCTATGCTTGTATTTTTAATTTGAGTATACATTGTTTCCTGAAGATGATACCATAGGTATCGAAACATGTTGATTTACCAATAAATAGAGGTTTAAACAGGGTTTCATCTTATTATTTACATATTTAGTAAATATTTTCTCATTTTGTCATTTTACCGATTTTTATTAGCATCTTTAATGACACACTGTATTTCTTCTTCATCATCTTTAGCTTCTGTGATGTGCGATGGGTGCAACGTGCAACCTTAAAGTGCGATTCCAAACTCTATTCGATCCGGTCACTTCTTCCCTGTCCAGCACTCTGACGACCCGCACAGCGCAGCAGGTCGCCCGGCCGTCTTGTACGAGTATAATCTCAATTTATCGAGCCCAAAGAACTAACTGAGCGAACTCCATTTAGTACACTCGCTATACTCGTAGACAGCAACAAAACCAATCAAAAATAATAGTAACAAGAAACATTTTTTCCAATAAACGCACATTTTTCAATGTAAAGTTGCAATATTAGAAGATGGTTCTGTGGAATTTTAATACAGATTAAATGAATCATCTAGAAAGATATGCAGAAAAAATATGTCACACATATCCGAGTAATAATCAAATATGTCCTACACACATTTTTCATAGCTTTGATATTACACACCTATGTGTTTAATAGTACCTGCACGCATTATACGCACACGTGAAATAGTAAAGGGTGTCCTAACAAGAGTGGAAAATTTTAATTTGGCGCCATTTTTGCTGTTGTACTTTGACAGTTTAATTCATTATAACAATTCCATTATAGACAGACCGCCATTATTAAAAATGAATCGCTTTTGACACAACAACGCATTCTTATTGTTAAATATTATTTCAAAAATGGTGAAAGTTTGACTGCCACAATTCGCACGCAATTGCGTCCAATTTTTGGTAATCAAAATGTTCCAAGTCAAATTCGAGAAGACTGGATCGATTACTGACGTCGGATCATCCACACGGTCCAGGTCGCCAGAATGTGGCCCAGTGTCCGAGAACAATCAAGACGGACGGATCTCGAAGACATGCGGTTCCAACAGGACGTTGCCCCTTGCCATAAATCATGATACATCGCGTGAAACAATGGCATCATTCACATTCATTAGAGACATTCCCCCCTAGACGTGTAATCCACCGTTTGGGCGACTACAATAGGCCGCCTAGATCTTAGATAGTTTTTGAAGTCAAAAGTGAATGTCCACGACCACCCGAGCCTCAAAGCGGGAGATTAGACGCTGTATCACTGAAATCCAGCCACAGTTATGCCAAACCGTCATTGAAAATTTGGTCAAAAGAACGCAAATGTGGCAGCCGTGCACAGCCGGGGGTGTTTATCCGATGTGTTGTTCTTTATTGTAATTTGCAGCACGTCGTGGTGGACAGGAAGGAACACTTCACGGTTCCTCGGTGACCTGGTACCCGGTACACACTCGCATAAGATTACATATTAAATTTTCAAAGAAAGCAAACACATTGTAGCTTGACATTATAATTAAATAATTTAATGTTTAGTTTTAAACCACTTTATTACGTATATACACTAAAGTCGACTAGTTTCAGTTGGACCCAACCTTCTTCAGGACGATATATTTTAAAAAGCACTGCCGACCCGACCACCGTTGCAAAAGCAAAAGAAAACAAAAGTATAGTTAGTTATCGATAATTATAATTCGATTAAAAACCTCGTTCGTGTTTACAGGCCAGCGTGGTTTTGTTTATACAGAGAAAAATAAATATAATTTGTAAAGACTCGCCACGGGCGACCGGCAACGTTTGGGCGAATAGGGAGACTTTACCTTGGTGAGATATGTGTCTGAAGTCTTCCTCGCCGCCCAGCTGCAGGGAGGGCTGCACCAGGGCCGCCAGCAGCGCCAGTGCTAGCAGCGGCGCCAGCAGAGCGCCAGCCTGCATTGTGACAGATCTCTGGAAAGAAACCGCGAGGTGAATAAGTGGCGACGATGTGCACGAGGAGTGGAGCCATCTGTCCGCCGCCCACCGGATTCTCCCACACAGACACACACTTCGCGGGAGCCAGACCTCCGCGGCTCGCCTCCACTTGACAGCTCGACTCAAAATTACAGGTACGGATGAAATACAGGTATGAAACTTAAACTTCAGGTCCCCCATTCCCGGTAGGCCGCAGTTTTTTTTTGATATTTTGTAAGAGGGGGATTTCAAAAATTAATAATATCTGTCGGTAATGAGTAATCGCCCTGTCATATGTGCGGGACGTTATCGAACAGCTGTCTAGTAGCATTAAAAAATGCCAACCTGGCAGCGAATGAATAGGACCGAAATAGAAGCCTCGAGCTTATTGCATCGGTCCTGGGTAAGATGTGGATCCGCCCTCATTGTCGGTACATAGTGTAGCTCAATCTGTAAAGCCTTTCTTTCCATCCGTCCCTTTCCTATATATTAACTTATATGCAATATGTGAGAGTACTAGTTGCAACCTCCATATTTTTTATCTGGAGAAAAAACACGAAAACAATTAGGAAAAATATGAAAGTTATGTATTCGCATAAGAGTAAAATAAAATAATATATTTATACCAAATTTTATTTCATATAACAAGGAAAAAATATGTAGGAAAAAACATTTTCTATACAAGGGTTGTATATTACTTATGTCTGAGGCATGCAGGGCATTTTAAAAAATATTTTACGCTGAGTGTGTGTCCCGAGAGAAGAAAACATAGTGCAAAGCAAACGAGCTGGTGGAATAGTCAGTCACGACTAATCGTCAAAGGTATATTTAATTGAATCAGTTGTGAGAATACTGTGTAGAATACTCTGGCCTCTGTATTTGGTTACTCGAGCGCGGTGCTTCAAGGTCTCGCAGAGCAGCGCTCGCCCCGGATTCTGCTCGTCCCACGCTCGCTCTTCACTACGCACCGATATTAGTATATTTGCCTCTCGAGACGGATCGTACTAGGAACATGAACATGCAGTAGGCAATAGTATTAGCGTTATTACTATTGAGAAGAGTCTCGCGATGCAACTTCCGAAAAATGTCAATGCACTTTCATCATGATCTTCTTCGGCGGTCTCATTACGAGGATGACCGGTTACAGGTTGTGAATGAAGAGTGCGAGTGTGGCTGCAGTCCTATTCTCGAACCGCATTCCCTTCCACATGTTATGCACGCATATCTATACATATAGGTACATATGTGATCTAATAGACTTTGCGGGCACGGTAACTACCGTAGTTATCAGATTTCGAACCTTTCTGAATAATTCCAATTTCCCGGTATATAACGCAGGCTGTGCGCAACGTCTCGTATCAAAATAGCGGCTGTTCTAGAGGAAAAAGTTAATAAAAATAAATGTATAGGCGGCGAATGAGAGGGAAATACAATATTTTACACGCGCGCGCACAGCAGGCAGACAGAATCATTCCTAATGGGATGGAGGTACTAGAAAGAGTAGATTAGAAAAGTTAAGGCAGGGCGAGAGAGTTGAGCGACACACTCGCAGGAGGGAGAGCAGGAATGCTACCGACGCCCACGGAGAGAGAGCCATTCTCGATATGCGAGTGCCGGGTACCTGTACGTTAGTAGTTCAGCGCAACCGCACTTGTCTAGTGAGTAGTGGTCATAATATTTGATCTAAGCCTCACTATTACAAAATGAAGGGCGAAGAGTTCCATTATTTAGGGGGGCCGTTCACAGAACTCGGTCTCGCGGTGGGTTCCAATGATCGCACCTCTTCCCGTCGCTGAAGAGGCAGTCCGGGATGCAAAGCTCTTCGAGGCGCCATGTTACGTTTCGCCTCGTACGTATGTTAATTAAACAGAATGAATAGGTTAATTTCGTCACAATCTGAATTCTTTTCCTGGCGTACATGCGTTTATCGGTATTTGCATATTGAGCGCTGTCGCCTTGGCGCCACGCTCCTCCGCATCGCGTCCCACGCGCAACTCGGATGTCTGGTTTGGTGCTCTGCTGTGTTCTGTGTGTGTGATGCTGGAGGCCCGCCCACCCGAGCGGCCACACATTTTACTATAATCACATTCAAAGAGAGGAGGGGGAAGAGTACTCCGGAGTGCTCCGAACCCCCGCGCCGCAGGTTGCCGATTCTCATCCGAAGGGTTGTTTTTCTATCGTATTCGATTGATAGAGATTAATAACGGCCCTACAAAGCTTAAACGAGTATAAAAAACAAGTGTTCTATTTTAACATATGTGAAGAGGATTGTGATAAAAATGTACGAAATACATTTATTGTCATTATAGATGAGACGACTGACCTCCAATAGCTTTAATATTAAATAGCTCAGCATTGTAAAATAATAAAATGGAGAGGGGCGGGGAAGGGAGACGGACGGAGTGTCGCGTAGCAACGCAAAGCGAGCATACTCTGACAGCTGACCGTGATGCATATTACAGCATTAGATTATAGTTAGTATATCGCATCAAATATAGTCAATTATTTTTATATGGAACTTGCTAAGTTAATTTTTAAAATAAATATTAGATCTTTCCAAAATCATTTGAAAAATTCACAAACTCGGGGGGACAAATACTTCTGCCGGTTTAACTATGATGTCACGTCTATATTCTCACTGTTCGAAAACTAATGTGAGCGCTCGTGCTATGAAAACGGGAGTAGCTCGGTAGTCCCGGGACGAGGCCCGAGCGGCCGACAGTCCGCCCTCGGAGCTGGAGCGCGCTGTGCTACATAATATCAAGTGGTGTAGTAATCATCCAATAAGAGCGAGACAGGAAGACGGCCATCTCGGGAGACGAGTATCCGAGGAAGTGACGCTAATTGCTTTATTGCAGTTATTCTCAGCCATAGACTTATGCCTTGCGACGTGTAGATACATGTAAGCAGGGGCGTGCCCTCCGTGTAATCAAAAAAACTAGCGCAAATATAATGTCTGCGAAATAAATCTAAATTACATTATTTATTTAATGCATCAAGTACGTACATAATACAAAACGTTCTAGTGAAAGAATTTTAAAATACCAAATAGTGTAGTTGTATGTACTTAACATACAAACACCCCCTATTACATCTCCTCTCCTGTCCATATTAGCTCCGCCCACAACTGCTTTTACTTTTCACCGAAACCCTCTCTCCGCAACACCGCTCTCACGCCGCTTCCCCGCCCATCACGTAGTCGATAGTCTATCTTCTAGTTTTGATATAGTTTATTACTGAAGATGACGCAATAATAGTCAAAAACGTTTTAATTTTTTAATTAAAGTGTAGTGTGCAGTAAACAACGTTATGTTTTATTTAATAAGTAATTGATTTTTTAAAAGTTAAAATTTTTGTTAAAAGTTAAAAATTGTGAAAATTTTATTTAATAATTTCCCTTTAATGAAAGTAATAATTTGAATGTACGTATATGTATTATACTTTTTGAAAATAGAATTCCCACATGCATGTGCATACGTTATCAAATTTTTACCACGGTGTTTTCAGCAGGGATTTAGATAATTTATAATATAATTTACCGAAGAAATTATTACCGGTCTATCTATTCTCAAATGAATGTCCGGACGCTTAACCGAGAACGCGAGGTGCGAGCGCGATAGTTTCGAGTCTCGGAGGCTCGCTCTGCGGTCAACGGCAACTGTGTGCTGTGTGTGTCTATTGATTGATCGATAACAGAAATGAGAATACGAATAGATGCGACGAGCGATCAATAACATGACCGAACGAGTAATTCGAATATTACTTGACGGAAGTAGGACAGATTCTCATTATCTATTACAGAGCTCCAGTTATCACCGCTATTTGGACTTCCGAGACAGCTGCTCTGAACCCTCCCTCCTCCCTCTGGTCGTTCAGCCGGCGTCTCTATATTACAAACTGACCAATATTTTATTCTTTTAGTATAGAAGATGCCACCTCGCTTACCTATGCAGGTAGGTATGCGTTAACACTTATCTCGTACACTCGTAAAATATGCAAACACCACCGGCGCAGTCAGTGCCTTGCAATAAGCTGCGTGCACTAACTAGAATCTCGCAGTAATCACAATTATTATCACGCTATTCAGATTTTAATATATCGTCGGATTTCAATGTACTGACAGCACGCGCCTGGCAAACACATACATATAATTATGTATATTAAATATTTTCGGAAAGTTCGATCTGTCGAGAAGTTGACCCAACCCATCATTTATTTGGTCTTATGAACACCGTCCACTGTTGGATACTTTGTCCGTACTACTAACTGTTCCATCATCTGAACGGATTCAAAATGATTTCATTATTAATGTTCAGCCCGTCACGCTTCACTGGCCTTCACACTTCACTCAGATAAAGCAATCATTCATCAGACAGGACAGACAAAAATAGCTAGCTGATAGTATTTGGGACGCCTCGTAGATAACCTCTCATTTAACAGAAACAGAGCTGATATACGAGTATATACATATCGCAAAGTTTAGTAGCTTCAGTTTAGCGAGCCGAGGTCCGGCGACCCGACAGCCTGAACCTGGCCTCTTTGAGTGGTTCATTACCTTTCGGATACGCCTGAAACCTGGAATAAGAAATTTACGTAAAGAAAAATAATACAATAATAAGATTAAATACAGAGACGTACCTATATCATAACTATATGTCTCTGAATCCTCAGATATTTTGGACTTGTCACTAGGACACATGAAAAAAATAGTGGTCCAAGAGAATGTATAATAGAAAGAACCAAATTTAGCAAAAGGTCGCTAGTGCTGCGGACAGACCTGATCAGGACAGGTGCACAGCCCGCTCCTGGATTGTACAAGTGGCACGAAATAGGAAGAACTGAATCCAGCGGAATCATGATTACGGCTGCCCTCACTGAGAATAAAACGAAGAAGAATATCGCAGTCATCAGACTCTGCATATTTGGCATGCACTCCCACTGCTCCGATAATAACGTATATCTATCGAGATTTTCAACATCTTCCGGATCGATAATGTTTAATGTTGTTATTCTGGTCCCACGGTGCAGCTCGCGGCGGTCACGCAATGCCTAAACAATGATCCATCCTCAAAGGAATCAATTGTGGAAACATCTAGACGGTGGACGCTGAATAGCCGACCCGGCATCCTGGCTTATCGTGTTCTCGTCTAATGGAGCAACAATGGCGCGGTCACGTGACTCCGCGGGAGCCCTGGAGTGGGGGAATAATGGAACTGGAACGGACCATAAGCCACGGAGCGGTCGACGCTCGTTTTAATTCAAAAACGTCAGTCGCTAGTCCCTTGGCTCTGTGACGTTTACAATATATTTGTTTAAACCTGTGAATAATCGCTGTAAAAATACAACAGATACAGAATCCAACAACGCATAGCGGACCAGAATCGCCGTTCGCCTTCATCCACCTTCAAAATAAAATCCCGACTGCAGTCCAGAAATACTTCAATCTTAATACTATTATAGTTCTTTTTAATATACATATGCTTCATGAGTCAGATTTAATACACCAACCGGTTTCGGAAAATATCATTTTCTTCATCAGGATATCAAATAAACTAACGAAAAACCGCATGTAAAATTGTTCTGTTTTTAAAAATATATATATTTAAAAAATGAATCTAGTACCTGATTTAAATTGTTACACTAATGAAAGATGTGGAAATTGACTTAAATGATTACTAAAAATTCTGCGAAACAAATATAAATTAAACAATCCATATGTCATAAGCAGAAGATGTATTATAGTTACGCTAGTCACCAGTGCACTAGTAGAATCTTTAATTGCTTAGTTCTAAAAACTACCACGACTATCCCGCCTCTGCAGCCGTAGCACTATAGTCGTCTTATGCTGATTTTTGTCCAATTAAAACTGTTCTTCTGATCTTCTGTTTTTAAGCTATCATTCTACTCAAGCCGTAATTGGCTACCTACTGAATTGAAAATTTCTTTCTGCTGATTCGTTTTATACAGAGTCCTTACTTATGCTGTTTTTTTAACAGAATAACATTTGAAAGGATTTCAGCTTGGCTTACAGCTGCGTGCAAACCATTTAAATATTATTATAAATAATATTACATCCTCTCTTACTAATTCGCAAATTCTACTATCTTACTGTGGTTAACGAGTCGTTTTCATGATCGTTCTTTGCGGTCGAGGTGCATCATGGATTTGTTTTTGATTTGGGAAAAATAAAAAGCAAATCGGCAGAACTATTTTCTACGTTAACCTTTAACCAAATTTGAAACAGTAAAAAAATCATGTTCAATAATAAAAAAGTGTTGAAAAACAGTCGCGCTAGAGGTTTAGTTTCTAGCGTCCCGGTATTCTCTCGCGGAATTGAAAATTCACCGTGACATCATCGACAACGGTGAACCGGGAATCATGTTATTATCACTATTCAATCACTCTTGCGTTGAATCAGGTTGTGCCTTAAAGATAATGATAATGATTGAGTCTCGGTACCTGCTAAATTTGGAAGTAAACCCTGGAGCTGACGAAAGAGGCGCGCAAGTAGTCCGAATGCAGAGTTAATACGGGGCTAATTCATTTATGATAGAGGAATGAATGAACAAATTGGAGGTGAATGAAGAGCTAATCCATCAAAAAGCTCAAGCGTCAAAGCTGAAACGAATTCTTCAATTTTTTGGGCACCTCGCGAGAAATGAAGATACTCGTAGCTTAGAGAAACTTGTTGTGGTGGACCACGTCGAAAGACGAAGAAGAAGAAGATCCCCCACCCGTTGGACAGACCGAGTGGAAAAGGCAACAGGCACTTCTCTGGTGACAACAGCGGAGAAGCATAGTCAAAAGGGCGGTTCGTGAAGAACGCGAATCTCAGTCATGAAGGACCGACGTTGATAGAGAGGTAATCTTAGCACAGAGACCAGAAAGATCAGGTGGTATGGTCGTATGGGGCGAATGAATGGTAAAGGGATGGTGAAAAGATATATAATATGATGATAAGTGCAATGGCACCAGAAATAGATGAAGGAGACTTAACCATCTAAACCAGACACTTATTGAAGATGATCCTATGAAGAGTTGCGTATCGTACATCGTTAAGTGTGGCGCTCTGACCTCTCTGCTTACCTGCTCGTACGGTGGTAAGTATATCATAGGGAAAGAGTTGGAAAGAAGGTACCTATTAATGATTTGCACATCGTTATCTGGTGCATGCTCGGCGAGGGCGGCCGGGGCCGGTGGAACCCCCACTCGAGCACCGCACTCGAGGTATTATGGTATCATGGACTCCAACAATGTAGCCCTGCAGCACCGCCTGGCTCACAATTTAGTGCTGCGCTTTGTTCTCAATTATCCGACATCACATCTCCATACTTACTGACAACCTAACTGGAAAGTGGAGGGAGTTAAACAAGTTGGTATTTCAGTATAACATACCAGATATCTACCCGTTGAAGACCGTCGATCGTCTGGTTTATCTAAATACGTAGCACTCTTTTTTGAACGTATGAATACGTACTCGGGTGATGTTCCAGTCGGGCTGCGCACCGACAGTAATCAGAATTGTCGAGCGGATTCTCGAAACACGCGACACGACTCTGACGCACACTCCAGCGACGCGGGTCATGGAGTACATTTATTAAAGTTTATCTAATATCTTAACAAATATGTTACATCCACAGACCGGTAAATTAACAGATATTAAATAAAGTGTACACATAGGAGAGGTCTTTGGAACATTAGTCGTGAGACGAGGGATATTCTACACACATTTTGGTGGAAACATAAATCCGAGAGTTTATGACACATTTATGGAACAGAAAAAGTATTTACTCATCGAAATATTGTCAGCGTTTTAATTTTCATTCCAATCGAATCATATTTTCGCGATATTATAAAAAGTCGCGTAGCTATTTGATTGCTTAAGTGGTACCGAGTGGGTGACACTAAAATGAAAATATTGGGACAAGAAATCTGCGTTAGTTTATGTCTATATATTTGGTGGTACATCACATAATATAGGTACATATTATGTAATATAACGTATTTTGCGGATACGACAACTATTAGCAGATTTCGATCAAACTTTTCCGGAAAATTGACCTGGTATATATCTCGGTTAAGTATGATCCGCCATGTTGCTTCGTAACAGTGGTTGTTCAAAATCCTAAACAAATCGTTAATATTGAATCCAGAGAAAAAAAGAAATATTACTACTTTTACACACACAGATGAATCTACCCGATTCTTGCGGCCAGTGCCGGAAGGAACTTTTAGAAGATTAGAAATCATCCTTTCGTGAAAATAAGAAGAATTAAAATTAGTTTACAGGCGGAGGTAGTCAGAACAACCGCAAACAGGACAAGGCAGCCGAGCCGTATCGCTGATCAGAGAAGCAGTCCGTTCCCTGTTGTCTCGTCACCTCGACAGTGTACGCGGTAGGTACACACCTACTGTGACACTTGCGCCACGATTGCTTCCTTCAATCGGCCGAAAGGAAAACGCAATGTTTGCGTTTCGTCTGACGAAAACTGTCCGTGGGAGGCGAACTGGCGAGCCGGCGAGCGCTCACAAATCTAGGACGCGCGGCATCGCGGGCGTCATTCCTCCTAGTCAGAGACGGACTCCTTCAATACTGAGCGGCGCATAGGTCCCACTCTTACCTCGTTCACTTTCCCCGCATATCACACTTTCATCTCTCTCGAACATTTCCCGCACATTCAGGCCAGGCACCCCAGATCAGTAGTTGGCGGGATACGAGTCCATGAACAGGTTGACATTACGCAGCCCTATTTTACTCCCCTTTTAAAGGTATCCCAACAAGAGCGGAAAATTTTAATTTTAAATAAAACACTAGAAAATACCGAAATTATGATACAAAATAGACATGTAGAAATTATGTACGGAATAACACATTTAATAAATACCCTCGACGTCACTGCTTGGCACAACTGTTGGGGCATTTCAGCGATACGCTTCTAACTCCTTCGAGGCTCGGGTGCTCGCGGGCTTGTTGACTTATACTTTTGACTTCAAAAATACGATCTAGATGTAACGAGAGAGGACACGATGTGTACGGTCTGTGGCTTGAGTTGTTGATTCAGTTGGATTTGGTAGACATGAAGACGCAAATCTTTCGCGGGAATACGCCGCGTAGTGCTTCTTTCGATGTTCAATTCTCGAGCACGATCCCGAATGGATGTTCTCGGACCTCTCGGCCGCATTCTGGGGAACGGCCGTGATATTTTCTGCCGAACGCGTGTCGATAGTGTAATATCAGTAATCGACCCAGTCTCGATTTTTTCAATTATTCTCTTCACAGTTGATGCGCTTGGAACATTTTGATTACCAAAAATTGGACGCAATTTGCGAATTGAAATAATGTTTAACGATAGGAAGCGTTGTTGTGTCAAATAGCGATACATTTTTAATAATGGCGGACTGTCTATCATCGAACTGTTATAATGGTTTGACTGTCAAAGCACAACAGCAAAAATGACACCAAATTTTAATTTTCCGCTCTAGTTGGGACACCTCTTATAATAAATATTAAGCTGTGATGTGAATGACTTAATAATCATCACCTCGATCACCGGCGGAGTGATCTTTCAAGGAAATAATCTGGTAACTGGAGAGCAATCTGCTTTCTGCTGACATAATCATGTAGGCGCTCAGCGCTCAGCGCTCAGTGCTCAGTGCCACCTGACGGCCCGCCCCGATGGTGATCCGATGTATCCCTCCATCGTCACATTAGCGTACACACCACAAGCGATCATATTCCATCTCCCCGATGTGGCGACGGCACTCCTCGAGTCTCGGCTTCCCCTGGCTCGCGGTCTGCACTGACTCGATGGACTGCGTTTACTGTTATCTCACAATGCACAGAGAGCAGTTAGCAGAATACCATCTGGTGCACCGCGCATCCCGAGCTAAATTACTAAATCTGAAGAAATTTGTTTTTAGAAGGAAGCGGATTATAGTAAGTAAGTAAGTAACAAACACACAACATCTGACTGTATTTATTTGATGCAAATACAGAACTGGGTAATACCTAACCCAGTGCGCACATAGTGAATAGGAATTTGGTCAATAAAATGAAATTGCGAAGTGGTATACAATTACGTCTACTCACCGATTACAAGTATGCGTCACCAGGAAAATGATCGAAACACCAGTCTACCGCGACGAGCATACGTGAAAAGATGTACGATTGTGGGTGAAGCGAATATATCATAGAAGAGTGTGACGCTCTGTACTATCTGTCTGCCTATCCCCGCGGAAACGACTTGACGATAATCTATATCGGTTATGCAATGCAATAACAACAAATTTGAGTATGTGCAAATCTTTGTAGGAACACAATTAGTGGATTTTATCCCTAAAGGGATTATCATCGAGACAATGTAACGTTCACCAATTCCAAAGGTATGTTCATGATAACACATGTCACATCGTATTTGTTCATAATAAGACTGATGTTTTATTTCGGCACACACTCTTCAAGATATCAAGTTTAAGGAGAGGGAGAGAGACTTCTGTCGATACCAACATACGATGTATGACAACATATATACAACTTTCAAACATTTGATAGGTGTGGTAGTCGAGCATGGGTAGAATTGGTGAACGTTACATTATATAAAGTGATCACTCAAGCCAGCCGATGAGAGGTCGTCAGCCCTTTAATACCCGAGACTTCCATACTTACCTTCCCATATGAACTATAGCGTCTCTGTGAGACATCTATAGTATAATACAGCAAAAACAACAATTCACGCTGGTTTCTTTAATATTATCCACATGATAGGATTTCCATTCTATCCTGCCTGCCAGCAATGCGCCGTGCGGTGCAATACTCGGCAAGCAGTACGCTCCTGTCTCCGGTGCATCCGTGGCAAGTGAACAATGCGCGATCACAATATGTACGAGGGCCAAGAAAAAATAAGGTTCCCTACGCTGTACACTCGCCACGCGAGATGCTAGGCGAAATCCGGCAACACTGCCTTAATTGTTGGTCCCTTAACTACATCCCCACTACCGGGAGCAAACGCTGCGACGCTCAGTAAAGGCCTGACAGCCATCCGCTATGGAACCCGCCATCGCCGTTACCGCCAGGTGTGAAATCCGTTCGGTGATTCGATTTTTAAACGCGAAGAAGCTTAAACCTGTTGAAATTCATGGACAGTTGGAAGAAGTTTATGGCACAGCTTGCATCAGCGTCCAACACGTCCGCAAATGGTGCAGGGAGTTCTCCGAAGGACGCACAGACGTCCACGACGAGCAAAGGAGTGGGAGGCCATCGGTGTCGGACGAAGTCGTGGCGAAGATTGAGCGCATTCTCCTCGAAGATCGGAGAGTAACGCTTCGGGAGCTTGCTGTCCAGGTTCCTGAGGTTTGTGAAAAAACCATCGACAACATTTTGACCGATAAACTTGGTTATCGCAAGGTGTGCGCGCGGTGGGTCCCACACATGCTTTCAGAAACCCACAAAGACAATCGTGTCAAGTGTGCCGAGGGGTTTCTTCGAGAATGCGCCGAGAATACCAAAGAATTCTTGGACTCCATTATTACGGGAGATGAAACGTAGTGTCACTACGTCACTTCAGAAACAAAAGAACAGTCCAAACAATGGCGCCATCCTGAATCGCCTAGGCCGAAAAAGTTTAAGCAGACGCTTTCCGCAGGGAAAGTGATGGCTACGGTGTTTTGGGACCGAAAAGGCGTCTTGCTGACCGAGTTTATGCCTAAAGGGACCACCATCAATTCGGACAGGTACTGCGAGACATTGACAAAACTCAAAAGAGCCATCCAAAATCGCCGGAGAGGAAGGCTGACCAAGGGCGTTAGGCTGCACCACGACAACGCTCGCCCGCATGTCTCTCGACAGACCACCGCCCTACTGGACAAATTCGGCTGGAAATTGCTTGACCATGCCCCCTACAGCCCTGATCTTGCTCCCAGCGACTTCCACTTGTTTCCGAAATTGAAGCAACACTTGGGTGGACAACGCTTCAATACAGATGAAGAGGTGAAAGAAGCGGTCACCAAGTTCATCGGCGGCCTAGCGGCGGAATTCTTCGAAGCGGGTTTTCAGAAGTGGATAACTCGTCAGGAAAAATGCATAGAAAAATCAGGAGACTTTGTAGAAAAATAGAATAAAGTACAAGCTTTCAGATGGTTTACTTATTTATTGCAATAAAAAATACCTTATACCTGAAAAAAATGTAGGAACCTTATTTTTTACTTGCCCCTCGTATTACTAATACAAGATATAATGAAATGAAGGGTTCGCGCTGTTTAAGTTCAAACACCATCATCTATCTGTACCAGCATCTGAGATGATAGTTGAACTTGACAGATATTGCCACCGGTTTTCCTTTGAACCATTTCACCATGTAGTGTTCTTAAATTATGTTTGTCACCGCATCGCATAACGCGCCCCTAGCCGTACTTTTTATTGAAACGCAATAAATTTAGACAGCACAAAAATATTTATTTCGAAATTTTAATAAAAAGTTCTTCAAATTCACCTTCCGAAATTCGTAAATTAATTCAGGATCCTTTAATTATCCTCAAATTTCCGTTAAAATATTGTCTTAAAATCCAACATCCTACGACGTAACTTCATTTGTTGTGCCTTTCTATCCCATCTTAATTTGTCTACACTCGTGCCTATGTTTTGCGCAGGGTGCTAAAGACTAATTGACCAAAATTGAACAAAGGGTGTAGAACTCGTATATCGATGAATATCAACCACACACGTTTTTAGCGTAATATAATAATGCAAACGGGTTATGTAAGCGCTTCACAGAATGGGCCGTTTAATATCTCAGATCGCAACCTTAAACAGCGGTCATTAATGACGTAATTATTAATCTACCGCGCTCGTTACCTCAGTCTGAAGTGTGGCTCTGATGGGAGACTTCCGGTCACCGCAGAGCGCTGAACCATCTGACGTCTTGTTTACGCTGATCGTGTACTCGGGAGACTCCAGTCGCGGGAAATACAACGGCGGTCATCGATCCAGATAAAAATTACTTTGAGAGGCTTTGCGAATCGAGTCCGCATTTTGCGGAGCGCGCCAACACCGCTGGCTCTCATCTCTCTCTCATGATTCGATGTTGACTGATCTTGTTGAGCTTGTTCTGTAGCAGACGGCATCATTCAAAAATTCTAATTCCAAAGAATGATATGTCAAGAGCCCTTACACTAGCGCGTGCACCCTCTTTTAAGATATTTAAGAATGAGATGTTTAACACCTCACATAAAGGATAATGCCACTGACACGGTACAACGAGAGATCATCGTCTACGACGTTAGCGGCTGAGCATCCAGCATGAGACGTGTCTCCCACAACTCCTCCCGAGCCTGTCTGTTACCGGTGTGTCGGGTCCACTGTCTCGCCGCTAACCGAGAGAAGGTCATTTTGAAAGGATTTTAAATAAGTTTTAATTAATTTGCGGGCATCTCAGGTTCCGAGATATGAAAGCCGCCCGCAAAACCTAAAAACAATATTTGTATTATGTTATATATAAAACCCAGATGTCACACATTATATTTCGTTGGAGAAAGTGTCAATATATTTCATATTTTTTATTTATTATCTTAGTTTTATTAACCACAATTGAGTTTAAAAAACATCTACCGGTTTCGGAAAACACTTTTCCTTCTTCAGGATGTCATAACTAACTAAAAATATAGTATTGTTTCTTCACCAGAATCTATTTTTAAATTTTTTAAAAAACAACAATTATTTAAAAAAATAAATTTAGTACCTAACTCAAATTACTGCTCAATACAAATTTAGTCGAATAATTTTTAGGAAAAAACCGTGTTTCCGAAACCGGTAGATGTTTTTTAAACTCAATTATGGTTAATAAAACTAAGATAATAAATAAAAAATATGAATCTTAACCACCAAGTTAATATTGCTAATTTTAAAAGTATCAATATATTTCATTTGAAATGATATGGGGACCGAACATTTTTCAAAATGATACCTACACAAAAAATATTGTCAGAAATTTGAAAACTGAGATGCTTCCATATTAAAGGTAGGAAATTATTTTAATTGAATTATAATTATTTAAATTTTGCGCGCGTCCTTCGCGCCCGTCCGAGGATGGATTTTAAATACTAGTTAAATAAATAATCGCGGGATTATAAATCCTACGTAAATGTCCAATTCTAAAACAAAAATATTTAAATGGGCACGCACGGGCACCGCGCGCCCGGCGTGCAAAAACTACTAAACTGTTTTATGTATTGGTCAACGTGCCTGGCGATGTACCCGGTGCCCACTGGAGGCTTCATTCAAAATTGTCGTATCGAGATGGAACGCGTTTTATTTCCGAGAATTTAATTTTAAAATGGAGTAAGGCAAGTCGGGGTACGCGCATCTATGGGGGAAGTGCATCTATGGGGGAAGTGCATCTCATGTCATGGAAATCTCCTAACTACGTTTTTACAAAATTAGATTCCAGTTTGCGGCACTATTAAGAAATGTTATTAATCAATATTTGAAGAGATAGACCAGAGATGGTGCAAATTGAAACATCAGTTTGCATGTAATACCATCTCAAAGTACGACCGTTGTTTGATGTCAGCTTGCGAGTTGTGTATGCCTTTTCAAAATTTCGTATATCTCGATAATCTTTTGTACGAGGACGCTGATATTAGGTTTAGCTTTATTTTGAGTTGTAGTCAATGATGTACACAATAGTTTTATGATAGTTTCCGTGAATTATCCTTCTATTTCTATTCCTTTCAAAGTCACAGCATAATCTTATGAAGTTTGAGAACAGTTAATGTGTAACATGTCGCACCATTCACCATATATTAAATATTGACAAATGAAATAATTCCAGCCCTAATGAGTGCAAGCATCTGGATAGTTTATTGCGCCAATCGTTTAGTTCACTTCGCGTGATGGTGGACTGCAAAGTATTTTTATTTATTAACAATATTTTTGAAACCTGGCAGGACCGTAAGATATTATTGACATTATATTGTATCTAGCAGATAAGAAATTGGCTATCGCTGATTGCGAGCGGCTATTGCCTAGCGTTTGGATTTATTGTATTGGAGACAATAACGAACTGACTTGGCCTTCTTCTGGACTCAAGTGTTCGTATCGAGGTTCCATACCACTCAATACGCCGTACCAGTATACTTCTCAGGAATACGCTAACGTGCATTACATTTACGGGGAATGCAGAAGCGATGATGCTCGGTGAACATTTATGAATATACGATGATCAGAATGTCTCAACGTATTCCAGGTATCTTTCTATTAGCTGCAGCAGTTCGGTAGTTCGGCAACACACGAGTCCAAAAAACAAAGCGAATACCGTTATTATGAGTTCAAGAAGAATGCGCAACGCAATAATAAAGCAAACGAACAGCGTAACAGCGAAGTGCTGCCAAACACAATAACAAACAGAAGTAGCGTCACTGTCTACTCAATTCACGTCAAATGGCGTAACTATCTATCTTAGTCTAACGCAAAATAGCAAAGTAAAACATAGCAAATGTAATACCATTTTAAAAACTACACTAAATGATCAACTTTTTTAAATAACTTGCCAGGTCAGCGTGGTACATTTTTTTACAGTATGAAGAGTCGAAGTTAGCTAATAAAAAAAATATTAACTCATGAATTGGGCAAAAATGTTTTTTGTTCCAAAGGTTATTAACACTATTAGTTTTCTTTTTTTACTAAGGTCACATAAGTCATATTTTGATCAGTCATGAGTTGGCCAATCAGCCCTCCAAGGGATGACGTTGACTTTTGGGACACCTGTATATATATATATATATATATATATATATATTATACACGTTTTATTTTCGGTTCCCCAGAAAGTCGTCACAATTCCTATTCTACTTTTGACATAATATATTATGCTTCGTAGTTAACAATTTCATATTTTCAGTGTACATTTTATGGAACCTGCGGGAAAACATTCGGTCACTGATTCAATTATTTAGTCCGTTTGAATATAAAGTACGAGCCAGAGCCGACCACCTGCGCCATCAAAACACAAAGCCGCTGGAATCCGCTCGATGTAATCACCTTCCACACCATCCGAGAGGTGTCACCGCCTCACAACCGCACTTGGCGCTGCCCTTCTCGCCTGAAGAAGAGGATGCATCTCCCGGTCCATTGACCACCGCACTGATTTTCAACCTTCACTTTGAAGAAGAAGAATATTTGTGACACGTATTCCGGTTTTTTTACTTTAGACATAATAGACTTTGAATACTTCCGCCATACTACCCACATTGCTCGCTCCAGAGTCAGGACGCATCTGTGTACATTCAGGTGAAGTGTGGGAGACGCGATCGCTGAAACACTGCGACCCATAATTCCTATTTGAAGAGTTGAGAGAAGAAATAAGAAAAGCACGGTCAGAGGCCGTTTCAGAGGGAACCGACCAGTATACCCCTATATATACACCGCCGTATCCTAGTAATATAACTAGTCATATTTTAGGATGAATTCACAACACTAGCCTGGCTTATCGATAGAATCATTTATAATGATTTGTGTCGAGAATAGAAAGTATCGCTAAGCGGCTTAGAACGAGTGGCGCGCCTCGCGTGCCACGCGTGCCACTTGTGCTCGCGTGTCAGATCTAGAGCACGAGTTGATTCATATTTAAAAATAAGTTAAAGCAGGAAAAGGTCAACCGACCGAATAAAACCCACCCGAGAGCGATAATAATAATAATATTAGTTCCGTTTGGCTCTAACGGTCCGAAGATCCTCACTCCGCGGATCGTAAGCTAGCCGACCCGACCGTCGGACCTCTGACGGCTATCGGCGGCCCATCAATTGAGAGGCGTTAAAACAACTTCGCGGGATGGCGTGATGGCGTAATGGCGTAAAGGATGCAGGAGGCGAAAGATTCAGATACGAGTTGCGGGGCCATTGAAGAGGTAAACACCCAAAGCCCAGTCCCATTAGAGAAATGTACATTTACGACTGAATGCTTCATTATTTTGTTAACGAGAGCGCGCCTAATTAACGCTTTATCTAAATATTTATAAGGCGAGCGCTATCCTTTCACACGTGTCGAGTGAAGTCCGACCGAAGCTTCGGCTTCGGCCACCTTCGACCAAAAATTACACCTTCGGCTGCACATTCGGCTTCGGTTAAAATCTGCAGAAGATTTGGCCGAACCCGAAGATTTGTATTTTGCCGAAAAATGCCGAAAACGCACGAACTATTACGAATGAAATAAAATTCAGTTAATCATTTCTGGAAAAGTGCAATTTATTTATTTAAAGGATATATTAACAATTATTATCAACACCATAA
This sequence comes from Eubasilissa regina, assembly GCA_022840565.1. NCBI lineage: Eukaryota > Metazoa > Arthropoda > Insecta > Trichoptera > Phryganeidae > Eubasilissa > Eubasilissa regina. Next base: position 94,249 of record JAINEB010000014.1, read on the forward strand.
GGCGGCAAAAGTAAGCAACAGTGAAGAAGTTGCATTGTTATGTATACTTTCTAGTTTATGTCACCGGTGTCAAGTTTCGAAATGTAGAGTATTTCATATATTTATTACCCGTCATTGAAATGAACTTCAAAATAATGCCAATTTTGTGACTAAAAAAGCTCTTTTTGGAAAAAATATTCTAAAACCAAATAATGTATTGTAAATATGGACACGAATGTATGGACACCGATTAAAGAAATTTTGAATACTCCTTAAAATACTCGATTTAAATATTTGTAAGCAGCATTAAAAAGAATATTCGGGCACGCTTAATGGACCCTCATTATCCTCGAATGCTGCATACGAGTATACGCCATGAATTTAGAGATGAATTTCCAGTTCCAGAAGTTCTCGGACCAACCGTGAAATGACTGGAGCCTCGCTGTACAGCGAACAATGCAGAGTGTAATGTTCGCGCTAGAAAAGCAAACGAAAAGTTGTTTAATGGATACAAAAAAAATAATAATTGCCTTCTCGTATATTATGAACGTTTCAGTAACCGCTTTTTGGTGCTCGAATATCCAGTTCGGTGGCAATACATCAGATAGAATACACTTCGGGTGCAGTGCGGTAGTGCAAAACGCGATAATTTAATAATGTAAATATACACAAAAAAGGTACGCGGATTTATGATCGTTAATCATGTTGGCCTGACAAGGCGCGTCTCGCAATTCCGACCTCAACGTTGATAAAATAATGACAGAATTATTACTGAAACTGAATTATGGACCACCTACCAGGAGAATCAGTCTGGAATACACCACCGTAGTATTGTTATCAGTATTATTTATCTTCGGTGTTTATTGATTCAGTGGCGAGAATTACTGTAAATTATGCTTCTAATTCGAGTTGATAAAATTCGTTGAAATAATATCCGATTATCAGATAATGGCTCTCTGGCTCCAGTGCCCACTTCGTAGCTCACAACAAACATTGCCATCTCATGAATTTAAATTGACTTGTATTATTTGCATTATACAGCCGCGTGTCAAAAATAGTCAATTAGCATCATCTAAAATTTCACCTGACGCCTTCGACCTTCGATTTTTCGTTGCGATGATACATACATAGTCAGACTAATAAATACGTACTAGCCGGTCTCAATCTATATTTGAACTTTTGTATCGGATTTTCGTTCAGTTTTCACAGCCGTTTGAGTTTTGACAGTTTTGTGTGAATGGATAATATTCAGCTTCATTTTTATCAAAGGTACGCGGGTCTGCTACGTCATATGCGATAGTTAAAAAGTAGGCAGCCAGGTTTAAACGCGGACGAGAGAATACTGAAAACGAATCTCGCAATGAAATGCCATTAATCGTAATAATTCAAAAAATCCATCTCCATTATTGCCGAATTATCGTTAACGAGTTATCAGACTCCACGTTTGACTTGGAAAATGGCACTCGGCAACGGCATCACTTTTCGGAGATTGTAAGGACGTTATCATAGTGAACTAATTAGATAAGGGCAAAACGATAAACAATAAAAATAAACAGTGCTGAGCCAGTCTCATAATATAATTAAGAGAAGAAAGAAGACCCGGAATACTGACAACGAGGACATTGTGCTGCGGTAGTCGAAATGGACGCGCCGTGTGCCGCTAACCTCCGAATGATGATCCATCCGTATTATTCATCTGACATGGTACCGTCACCGTTAGACTTTTGGGCGGGTAAAATTAACCCAAAAAAACGCTGGCATAGTCACTATGGAGCAGTATTTACAAGACCTCGACGAATCATTTTATAAAATTGGAAAACCGTTGGAAAAAGTCCATTCAGCTTCGATGAGATTATATGAAACAGTTTGTCTAGTCTGTCTTTTTTGGGGCTGCAAATTTGTCAGCCTCCGTTACCTCCAGACATTGACAATAAGCTTTTAAACTGAATTTAACAAGAATGCTCCGTTTTCTTGTTACAGTGAAAAAGTGTAAACCTCCAGTCGTAATACTGGGACCCGTTGCAGCTCGCAGGTTGTGATGGCCATAACTCGGGCGTGTTCTGGGAAAATGGCACATTTACTTAACATATTAGTGACGTCATACGAAAATGTTAAAACAATAGTCGAGTCGAACCGCTAATTGGCGCTGCAAACCTGGCCGCTAGAAGGTGCAGGAAGTGAGGAGACGTGAACAGTTCCTGCTGGCTAAGATAGTAGCCTTCTGCTCCTTCATGATCCTTCTCAACGAGGCGTAGGTAAGAAAAAAGAGAAGACTCAAGTTTTGACTAAACCCGCCTGTTCCAAGACTATGATATAGAATATGATTTTAAATGGACAATACGAATTATTAAAAACTAGCAAAAACAATTGACTCTCCGATGTTGCTAGACTAGCTCCACTGGGCGGCCAGTAAGATTTAAAAAATTTGAATACTTCAATAATATAACAGAATGAAGTTAGCTCGCGAACCAACGGTTTGGCTGATTTTATTGAAGTTTGTTTTGTTCCTTAACCGCATAGAGCTCTCGAACTTTGCGCACACTTTGCCAAGATAAGGATGCAGTCGTTCAAGTCGGCTTAAGTCGTAGGTCACCTCATATCTCGTGATACGATGACTAAAGAGCGGTGATGCCCGCGGCTCACGCAGAAGCTCAACTCGCCAGACTGACGCCGCGAGGATTAAACCCAGTCGAATGATGCAAGCGCAATATAACATCTCTTCATTATAATGAACTCGATTAAAAATGGTCGCTTATATGATAGGTAATATATTATACCGAGTGTCGATGGCACTAGAAATAGAGGACGCGGCACATCCAGGTATGTCCGAGGCGTGTCTCCGGACGCCAGACTGAGGGAGCACCTTAACAGGATGTGAAATTTTTTATTTGAATATTTTAAATTCACATTTTTTATTTATTATCTTAGTTTAATAACCACAATTGAGTTTAAAAAAAACATCTACCGGTTTCGGAAAGGAAAAGGTGTTTTCCGAAACCGGTAGATGTTTTTTTTAAACTCAATTGTGGTTATTAAACTAAGATAATAAATAAAAAATATGAATCTTAACCACCAAGTTAATATTGCTAATTTTAAAAGTATTTTAAATTCAATTTGAAAAATCATAGTTTTCCATTTAAATATATTATTCACAACAGTTTATTATGTTTGTAAATATTTTAATTTGACATAATTGCACGTCTATTTTTATTACCACCCTTCCAAGTAGACGGACTGAGCTTACGAGTTAATACGAGTTGAAAGTGACCGCTCGTGCTAACTATAAATTCTCATTGTAACTTTCTAAATCTATGCAAAAAATAAATGTTTACTAAAAAATAAAATAAGGGGGAGGCGCCATTCGGATAGTTCAGCCCGGGCGCCAAATACCCTAGGTACGCCTCTGTGTTAGAAGCCTGGGCAATCGACGAAGTTAAATAAATGTGGATGATATGAAGATGTGTTCTAAGATAACTCTCCGCGGGGTATGGTATGGGCTTGAAGTCAAATATTTAAAGATGCCTGGGTAGTGATGATAACGTTGGGTTACCAACTACAAAGGTCAATATAGAGGAGGTCAATATAGAGGAGGTCAGTATAGAGGAGGTCAGTATAGAGGAAGAAGTAAGGAAGTTAAGAGGAATAGAAGAAGATACACGTATAATGCAGGAAAGTATATATTTATACGTACAACCGAGGCCCATCGCTAGGTTCTAGGCTCTTCGAGAGATGTCTAGACCGTTGCCATTTGAGCGTGCAGATTTTTTGAATCATCTGTTACCTCAGTTCTCTAGCGAACATAATAGCTGTATCCCAAGTAGTAACAGTTAAACCCTCATTGTGACTGTGAATGTGTCCGATTGTAACAACGGTTGGTCCTTCGAGTAATCGCTGGCACACTAGAAACTAAGCCTCCCTTTCCGTCGCTTCTTGGACAACTTTTAATTCGTTGACGTGTATGATGTTGACGATGAGGGGCCTCGTCTCGGCTTCTTATGTACGTAAGTTCTAGAAGCACGCCCTGGCTGTACAGATTGTGGCATTTAGGCTTTGAGAACATACAGCTTCCGAGTGCAGTTGTTGCTATTTGCAGCGATACACATCGCAGTACCTGTATCTGTACCAGATACTATTGTTTGCGCATGACTTGTAATTACATATTGCTACAAATAGCGAGCTGGTTTGACTATCTTTGCTTCAGAGAGGAATATTCATTTACGTCGCTTTTCATATTACGAATCGATTCTTTGTTCTGTACGTGAGAAATATAAAAGGAAAAATTGATCTCCGTCGTTCTACCGGTTGTACAAGAACTGTCTCACTGAGAGCTAGATCGGATGAATTTACAATTTTAGATTGTCGGTCACGTAAACCCGATCTCAGATCTCCCGAGATGTCAAACTCCGGTCTAGAGGAAGAATAGAATGATAGGAGGATGTCAAAATATAATGAACAGGATAAATAACCCAAATGAAAACACAGCGCGTGTGAGCAATGTACAATATAACGCATCAGCGTTAGCTTCTTGTTGGCAACCGTGCCTGCTGCGTCGCTGCGGCGTAGTACGCGACTGCCGTGCAGCGTACAGCCAGGCGGCGGGATATCGCGTAACACGAGAAACAATAGGAACATACAAAATCACGTTAGATTGTGCAAGAGTGCTGTGTGTGGTGTACGATACGGTGAGCCGTGACAGTGAGGGCGGGTCTGACGTCTGACACTGTTCATACTGTACAGTGTACATCTGGGCTAACTCTCTTCGCGGCGAGCAGTATGAAATGCCAAACAATTTCCCCCATTAACTATTGTAAACATTCAAGTCGCCCGTGACTCTCGGTGGTGCCAAAGTTTTCATCAGATATCAAAAGGACGGAATTTTTTTTAAATTCTAGCCACAATTTCAGTTGAAAAAGATGTGGCTTACCATACCAGCTCGTTGTTAGAGATCTTATTAAAGACATTGCTAAAATAAAGGCAAGGAAGGTACCATTGGATTAAGAGAAAGAACATAAAACACCATTGAACTTAGAAATTTAAAAACAAAATGTGTTTTTGATGTGTTTTATTGTTTAATTTTGAATACAAGTTATTTTATATCTAATGCATTCATTCTTCTAGCCTGGACGACAGGGCGAGAGAGTGACGGTAATAGTGACGGTAGGGAGCGACATTTTTTAATTCTCGTCTAGAGCGCCAAAACACCTAAAACAGCCCTGCTCCTCGAAAACCTGATATTCGAGTACATTCAACAAAATAATTATTTTAATATTGTATTTACCAAAATGTGATGTTATTTCGAATAGCTAAAAACAAAATATGCTAATTTACATAATAATACAGAAATAATAGTAAAGCGAATATTTTTAATTAAAATATTTTTTATTATTAATTATTTCTTGAACACATTTTTTACAGAATATTGGGTTTTGAAGGGAGTCGAGTCGTGGACCGCTGATAAAAAATGCTACCATAGAAGGAAATCGGAACGCACTGGTCGCCGCCTCGGGCGATTCTTCTTCGAATAGCGGTAAGATCGGTCAGAATGGGACAGGCAGGTTTCTCCGCGCCTCCGGGGCTGCCTTGTGGACTTCTGAAACGCCCCCTGGGGACGGGGGCCCGCGCTGCTCTGTGCACAACCGGCCGGATCAGCGCATAACGCGAAACTAGTAGCGATTTCTTTTCAGCTTTCGTAGAGGAAACAGCGACATTAGCATTCATACTCATAGTTCGCAGTCGGGGTCAATTAAATCAGATATAGTCACTAAAAGAGAAAAGAGAGAGATCGCTGAATGAGGAGACCATACCTCATATTATAGATGTGGTTCTGGATAATAATAAATGGAGTGTTGCACAAGTACAATGCGTGTCGTAAGATAAGCACTCGGAACCTCGGTAACCTACATGCAGTGTCAGGCCGCACCCTGCCCTGATAGCAGATAGCAGATAGCAGATAGCGGTCGCTGCTGATAGCTGATAACGAGCTCCGCCGGTAAACACTGACACTATCAGTCGACACACGCACAGCGAGAAGAGACGGACGATAGGAATAATAATCCACCAGAAACTATTTTTAAAATAGCTCTCACTCGGTACTTCGGTAACCCAACTTTAGGTATTATAAAAACTCTGAAACTGGACACGATGTCATTCATTTTTAATAAGGCGGTGTAAGAAAAAATAAAACCGATTAAACCAAATACTGGAAGATAGTTATGTTAGATAGAAACCTCGACAATTCACAAGAAGATGAATGAATGGGGATGCGGCGAGAGTTGTGCCAGGACAGAAGAGGAGGCAACGCTCTTGTGTTGCCCCCTCTACCTACCCTCTATTATGTACAACGTTTAGCTAATATCTAATTTAATTTTTGTTCATTTATTTAAGGCACGCACGAGTAGGTGTTCACTTTTTCCTTATTATATGTTACATCCAACAATCAAAATTATGTTTAGAACACAAAAAGGGAAATGAAAAAAGATAAAATGAAATATCCCTCTGCAATTTATTGAACCATTAATCAGTATAGAGAAGTCAAGTGACGCGAGTAGAAACTTATCAGGAGTATCCTTGAAAATATTCCAAATGAAATCCAGTGTAAAGTAAATAATCTAAAATACTCGACATTACACATCGCACGTTATCCGCGTCACGTAGGAGCGCGCTGATAATACGAACATTCATCCGAGGAGAACTCGCACAGCACAACACCGAGCTGGTGGCGAGCGGCAATGATGCAAACAATTAACATCACGTATATGAAAATGTTTAAACCTTCAATTTTTGTAATATGAATTCTTAAAAACGTGGCATTAAAAAAGCTGGGTAGCCTCTTTAGCTATTATCAGCCCTGAGCCGGGACGGTCAGATAACATCGAGCGAGATGTGGGCAAAATTGACAATATTACGCTAGTCCTACAACACTGGACTCAGATCAGCGCAAGAAGAAGATTTAAAAGTTAGAAAAAGAACTTTAGAATGATTTTAAATATGCAACAATACTTCGGTAACTTAACGCAGCGTCATTATTAAAATGAATTAATAAATTCGGTGTAAATAAAATTAAAGAAACGATCCAGAAGCTTTTGAAATTTCTCATCCATCTAAATGGCATTTCAGAGCAAATTGACACTTCTCCGATGAAAGTATCCTTTTCAATTTGTCTAAGTATTGGACACAAACCTTATTTATATTCAATTTGGTCGGTAACCTGAGCCAACGCCCGCGTTTGGAAAATCGCGAAGAACATCAGAGGCAAAACCGATCACTGCGTTCCAGCACCGAGCACCGCGAGGTCATCACTACGGCTGACCGACGACGCCTAAAAACTGCAGGAGCCAGGAACGTAAACCTCGCCCGCGTTATACTGCCGGTACGGATGGACGCTGCCGGAGAGGAAACAGGAGCCGGTCGGGGATATCTGCGGAAGAGCAATATTTTTTCATATTCATGCCTAGACGATCATAGAATTACTTTAATCTAAATGTGCGCGGATATGGCGTACACCATTAAAAGCGAATGGGGAAAATGATACCCATCATTGTCTATCTGCAGCCAATGACGAAGTGGTGAGCGCTCACTCTGAACGTCAATTGGAGCGAAGTATCAATTTCGATGTGTGATGTCTGTTTTAAGCAGATATTTTTCAAATAAAAAAATGAAGTACTTTATTTCTACTTTTAAAATTAGCAATATTAACTTGGTGGTTAAGATTCATATTTTTTATTTATTATCTTAGTTTTATTAACCACAATTGAGTTTAAAAAACATCTACCGGTTTCGGAAAACACTTTTCCTTCTTCAGGATGTCATAGTTAGTTATGAAAAGTGTTTTCCGAAACCGGTAGATGTTTTTTAAACTCAATTGTGGTTAATAAAACTAAGATAATAAATAAAAAATACTTTATTTCTGCTTCATATTGTAATGATTTTTGTAAGGAGTGTTTTTTTAGAACTTTAAAATGAAATAAAACACATCAAAATCGTGGAAGTGGCCGCGGTACCGATTTTATTGGAAAGATAATTTATGCCATTAGTGTTAATGGTAAATATGATTTCGGCCAATTTTCGACCACTTTTAGAGCAATAACGCCACGAATTTTGGCTTCCAAGTCGTCTATCGTCTTTGGTTTATCGGCGAAGACTGACGACTTCACATATCCCCACAGAAAATAAGGAAAAGGTGCTAAATCACACGATCTTTGAGGCCAATTCACAGGTCTATTACGCGAAATTATACGCTCATCCAATGTCAATTGGCTCGATTGGCCTAGCGACACATACGGTTTCAAAAACTAATTTAATGTATTAATTATAAATATATACATATAAAATCAATTTTGTAGAAAAATATTGTTTTAGCGCTACCGGGATTGTTCTGAATAATTACAACTTCACAATAAGAATGTGTTTCCTGAATAACGTACGGTTTCAACAGGACGGTATCCCTCACACACACTCGGTCAGCTGATTTGACGGCTTCCGACTATTTTCTGCGGGGGCGCTTGAGAAGAAAGGTGTACGTCATAAAGCCAACAACAATTCCGATGCTGCAGGACAATATTCTAAATTAAATTGCTGAAATATGCAAATGTTACGCAAAATATGTTTAAAGGAGCACGCGTTTGTGCCGCTGCCAGACATATTTTACTATCGGAAAAAAAATCGGATAAATTTCTTACGTGTATAGAAGTGTATTTTTTACATTTTTATACAAGACCAAATTTTAATTATTCAACACCCGCTTTTTACAAATCCGAGTTTTCATTAATTTCTGTCTAAAAATTCAACCCGAATATTTTATCATAAATTTAATACGACAATAATTATGGCTTAATACAAACCATTTCTAGATTTGTTAGTTATCGGCTGAGTGACGATGATAATTGTCGTTGCCGTCGCCGTTGTCTGCCCACGTGCGATTGGTGCGCCTCACTTCAATTTCCTCCATCAGTACAGAATGTGTTATCGTTATTATTATTTATTTATTTGTCAAACATGATAACCCGATCAAAATAATAATGCGGGGGCGTATTTTCAAACGATCAGACGCCGCCGCACACCGCGCCGGGGACGACATCACATATTATACATTTATAAACGAACTATCATATTACTCGTAGAATAGAACAAAAGTGCATCCAAATTGTTCCTCCCCCGCAGCCCGCAGCACGACGGACCCCCCGCGAGGAAAGGTGCACCATCCATTGCATGGACAGATATTTATCAAAATACGAAGACACGACATGACGTAATCCCGAACACGATGACATCACGGATTATTACAAGAATCGTGAAATCCGTGGCACCGCGCACTCCCTCCCCTCCCCTCTTCAATGAGCGTGCGCGGGAACTAGTAGCAGGATAGAGCTAGCATTGGTGCACTCACCCAAACAAATTGATCAAACCTATAATAATTATAGTTGTCACAAACGTAGTTACATACATCTCGCGCATGACATATAAGATGCATGTATGAGAGGTAAATGTTAATATCGGTCTGAAACTATTTATTGCAATTACTTGTAAACTATATTCGTCTCAACACATACATATTATACATATATTTTATATAATTTCTAATAAATAGTCTTTTTTCCCATTTGCATTAGAACCCGTTTTTAGTTACGCCACTGCGCACACTTGACATTGACTAGACTCTGCCGCACGTGCATGACGCAGAGAGAGCTTCCTTTAATTCGAAGTGCTCGCGTCTGAGCGGATTTTCGATAAATTTTCATTGAAGATATTGAAGGGTACGGAAATAATTGATGAATTTCGGAAGATCAATTTAAATAAGTACATATATGATAGAGTGCGGTGCAACAGGGCATACCGATATTACGCTCGCGGTTCAACAGACAGAATGTAATCTCTCCAAGAAACTGAGTGACGCACTTTGTAAAGGGTGTCCAGCGGAAAATATTCAAGTTTAATATTAAATTTAAAAAAAAACTACAATGTTATTCTCTTATTTCATTTATACAAAATGGAGTTTAACTATGCGGATTTTATGTTTTATAAACAATATCGTCTAAATGCCGTCCATTTCTCTCAAGACACTTGCAATCGGACTCTCAAATTTGCGAACACGCGAGAGTTTATCGTCGGTTCAGTGGCAGCTACTTCACAGGGGATATTTTCTTGTAGGGCCAGAATTGTTCGAGGATTGTCTCTGTAAACTCTAGACTTAAGGTATTCCCACAAAAAAGTCACACGGTGTAAGGTCCGGTAACCGATATGCCCAGATTATGCTGATTAATTTATTGGGAAATATTTCCCTCAGCTTCTCCATTGAAACTAGCTAGCTAGCGGAGTGGCCCCGTCTTGCTGAAATTGTGTTCTGTTGTTGAGACCGAGAAACAGCTTCAGTTGCGGTACCAAAAACTCGTCAATCATTCGGCAATACACGTCAGTAGTAACTGTCTCTCGCTGGTTAAAAAAATAAGGGCCAATTATCCCTCGGGCAGAAATTGCACACTGTCGTTTTTGAACAATGCAAACGTTTTTGATAGCGTTCCTTCGGGTTGTCGGGGCAGCAGTATCTCACGTTCTGATTATTAACAGCCATCAATATGAAAATGTGCTTCTTCAGTAAACAATATGCTTCCAAGCGTTCGTGCTGTTTCAAAACGTCCCAGCATCGTTCTCGCTAAGGTTTCACGTAAAGAATAGTCATTTTCGTTGAGAAACTGCACGATTTGCAGTTTGTATGGGTGAAACTTTAATTTCTTTTACAAAATAACGTGCACTGTTGATTTTTTTATTCGTATGAAGGCTGCAATCTTCCTTATCGATTTATGCGGATTGCGCATAATTTCACGTCGAACTTGAGCCACATGTTCTGCCATCCCGGAGGAGTTTGGTTAACCATTGTCCCTTCTTGTCTGAACTTTTGAACCCAACACCGGATAAGTTGCGTGCTCGGCCCATCACTTACTCGTCGAATATTAAAGTGAGTACAAAAAGCGCGACGCGCACGAACCAATGAATCACTGCACTTTAAATATTGCTCAACCGCGAACGCGCCAAGCACTCCCGACCAGTCACTCACTGCGACTGGCAAATCAGCAAATCACGAGCGTCGAACGATACCCCTCCCATTTACCTCACCCTGATGGTATACGAACAATTACAATTTAATCTTGAATTTTTTCCGCTGAACACCTGTATAACATAATGGCTCACAGACCACAGGTCACAGCCGAGGCTACGATCGTTGTTTTCCGCGGTCTAACATTACACTTTGTTTTTATTTATGGTCTGTAATTTCACCACAATACTTTACTAGTTTTGGTTTATCGCCATCATTATCGCCCCTTTGTTGGGAAAAATACCTACCTGCGAGTGTAGCGCAGGGGGCGCAGGGCGCAGGGCCCAGGAGACTAGTTCAACAATAGCAATGATTACAGCGCAGGTTTAAAAATCTTAGTTAGAAGATATGTCTTAAATTTAAATATAAAATAATGTCGCAGTTACGACGAGTAGTAGCATTTACTATTTTAAGGGTAAGTACCTAACAAACTTACCATCACGCCGTTTCTCCACGGGGGTAGACAGAGAGGATGGTTCTACGACAAAAGCTGCCTAATAGTAAAATGTTTTACTATGTCGGTATGATATACCAATATAGTAAACCTATTTTTAACATTGTATGATTAAAACATTTGTGTGGGTAAGTATAGGATGAGTATTATTTAATTAAAATTTTGAAGTACTCACTTAGTAAGTAAAGAAGTTATTTGCCTGCCCACGGGAGTAAGGTAATATTGTAACGAGAATGTAGTTTGTCGAACATACAAAATGTAAGTATGACGTTCAAGCGGGGGCGCGAGCTAAAATGTTTACTGCTCACAAAATCCCGCGATGTGACAAGGTTGACAAAATGGCTGCACCTTAATTGTAAACAATTTATCTACAGCAGGTTTATTTTTATCTTCTTCAAATACTTTACAAGTGATAAAAACGGTAACTTTTAATACTCTGGCCTTATCACGGCTGATATCATCCTCCCCTCGAGTGCGGAACCGGAGAACATATACATAACCATCGAGCGCTTCACGCACTTCTTCTTTTCCACTTTACTCTCAAAAAGAGTGGTCACATGGTTACAATATCTGTGGATTCTGAACTATAGTATGTGTGAAGATGGACGCTGCTAGATGTTTAACTTTTCGTCTCCGAAGATTAAACTGAGATGGCATTGCCTCTAATTAATTATGTGAATATCTCTGTAAATATACTAAATACAGAGTTTATATTTTAGGCATTTTTCCGTAACATATTTGTGTATTGGATAAAATAATTACATTACCATACGCAACAATACAAAATGTTTTCTCGAAGAACCTGCCGTGATTTTTTCAATATGTGCCGGATGCCAATCGTCACTTTAGTGGCGGAGCGTGCGCTGATCGAGTTAGACGTGTCTTATGAGTTCATGTTGTCGTTCGTGATGATCAATGTTTTTTTCTAATTTTTAACACTCTTACACAATAATTGATAGATATATATCAACCATAAATAATGAATATAAGTAATCAATGTAAAATATTAATATTTGTACGACGCAAAAGTCCACATGCACACTGAGTTTAAAGCGCCGGAACGGAAAGGTTAAGAGCTAGCGGACTCCTGCGACTGTCTGTCGTACGTCGCACGAGAGTTGTGTCGCAATGGCGAGAGCTGCGGAGGTATGCAGTCGTCAATGCTGCCAAATATTTCCATAGCCCCTCGCCGCTACGACAGAAAGTCTCAGGTGTGCGCTAGCGCTCATTCGTCTACCGAGGCACTCGCTCGCGGTGTGCGTCACTACCGGCATTTCTATTCCGTCTTGCCAGATTTTGTCCGTAGCAGACCTCCGTTCCGGTCGCGAAACACGTGGAAATGGCCTAACGGGCTCGTGACTGTCCACCGTCCGTGGTCCGACCCGCTGCCAGCTCTTCGGGCCGTCTTCCTCTTGGACTCGCACCTGCAACACATACGACAACCGGTTGTACGAGCGTTGTGCACAGTTTAATTTTTAGATTCTGTGCCATCCTGTTTCCTCTTTAATCCTAATATTTATTTACTCTATTTTTAATATTTATTTACACTTTTGTTTTAAATAGTACACATTCTTCCACGTCGGTCCCTCGTGACTGAAGACTCCTCCCCTTTTCTCGGTATACTGCACATTTTAGGGCTACCACCGATGAAGTGCCTTGTTGCCTTTTCCACTTCGTCGCTCCGACGGGTGGGGGAACTTCCTCTTCCGCATCAAGCTTCTCCAAGATCTTCTCCTTTCTCGGGAGATGCCCAAAAATTGAAGAATTCGTCTCAGGCAAATAGATGCGAGTATGTCCTTGATGTTTAATTCCTGCAGAATGGAGATGTAGGAATCGAGGTGTGTGTTGAAGTTATTCAAATTATGATTGACTCGAGATTGTGTCAGAAGGTTATGACGCTGTGAGACAAACTCCTAACCTCTTCTCGTTTCACGCGCGTCGGTTGTATGTCGCCGTACAGGGTGGGTGTAACTTGACCCGGGTATATAAATGAAGAGCACTTACGAGTATTAATACAATTAAACTAAACTTTGGAGTGACTCGCTAGAAGTGCGGTTGAATGGCGATGTCGGTGCTAGGACGGTCTGCGGAGAAGTGGCGTTAGTTAGTTGAGCAGTATCCGTCTCTGGTGCTAATGATTTATTTGCAATTGCTTATCGGTCGTTGATGGGCGAGTACTCACACGACCAATAAGTCTATGGACGCGTACAGGGTCACCGCAGAGACATTCGTACGCCTCGCCGTCCACGCTATGCGCAACATGTGACATTTTAAAATATATAATGCATCAGAGACTGTACTTCGCTGAATTTAATATAGTCATAGTAATAATACCCTAGTTAACTGTTAACTTCGCCATATAATTGGATAATTATATAACCATTTGCGCTACAAAATTCATCTCAAGGGCACTTTACACGTAACATATCACACATAGGTAGGTAGGTACACAAATCTGGCTGCCTACTAACAAAAAAGAAAATAGAATGGCCTTAATATCCTGCGCAATTGTATTATAGTTGCGATAGCATAAACACAGAACGCATTCTTTTATCTGGCCATATCATCGTTCTTTGTCGCATTCCTTCCCATGTTGCTCTGTTGCTCGGCCTCTCGCTGAACGGCGATTATGGCAAGTAGTATATTCTCACAAACTCTAATCCCAATTCCACAACCGCGACACGCGTGCATATCGTGTACACACGGAGGACGGCAGTAACCTGACGCTATTGACCATATTATTATATGAATAACAGCATTGTAGTCACGTAGCCAAGTTTCTTTCCGAGATAATGGTGAGTTCTGTTCGAGGCGAGCGGAGAGCTTACCGCTACAGTGAGGGTACCGGGGCCGAGTACAAAACTAGCCGACAATAGAGAAGAAAATTCCGAGCCATTAGCGGGAAACGGCGGGACGAGGCACAAGGCTGCCTCCGCCGTCACGAGTGTCCAGTCTAGACTCCGGCCTCTCGAGAAGCGGACACTAATAGCGCAACAAAATATGTACCTGATTCTCGTTACAAAATATTAATACACGCATGAAAAATAATTACATCCATTATTATTTTTAATTAAACTAAACTTTATTATTTCAAACGCGAGTATTATTTCAATCACGACTGCAGTTTCGTGAGGTGCAGTCCCAGTTATCAACAGGTGTAAATAACAATCGCGACAAAAATAAAAGTCAACAGGAAGTAATCGATTTCGCAGAGCTACGCAGCCACGGCTGATTTTTCCGTAAATCTTATTTTTTAACGTTGGAAACATAATTGGTATACTGTAACATTAGAAACGAGAACCTGCGGTATATTAGTACACGGGCAACATTTATTTTAAATAATCGCGAGGCTAACCGATCGGGTAGCGAATGAGGTGGTAGCATTCTTAAAGATGACGACCGTACCATTTCCGCGAAGATGAACTATCACAAATTTTTTGCTATCGAGTGGAAAGGCAGAAAACGGTGCCGGGCCTCGGCCAAGCTCAGGGGGAAAGTTATGACCGATTCGCGATGCGATCATTTTTTCTGTTGCAGGAATGTAATTCCCTTATTACTATGGTTACTGATGTAACTATAATTTTGGACGGAATGCCGAGGACGACGGTCGGTTCATCGTACATACTATGAAGAAGCAGTCTTACTAACGGATGACGGAGGAATTGTGGATTAATCCACATCACCGAGGAGTTTCATCGTCGGCGTGAATCATTTTGGACTGGATCTCTCGACGGGGAATGCAGACCGTCACGCCCTGTATTCGCGGATGCTGTCTGCGGAACACCAGGAAAGTACCTCGTATCTCTC
This sequence comes from Eubasilissa regina, assembly GCA_022840565.1. Classification (NCBI taxonomy): domain Eukaryota; kingdom Metazoa; phylum Arthropoda; class Insecta; order Trichoptera; family Phryganeidae; genus Eubasilissa; species Eubasilissa regina. The sequence continues at coordinate 109,578 of JAINEB010000014.1, forward strand.
GATGAAATATAGTAAATTGCCTAACCTAGGATCTCTATGATAATGTTTATTCTCCGCGTCCAGACTGAAGCCGTGACACCTGTCCTGATACCTGACATTCATTTTCCAGTATAAATCGTTTAAAAGGCACGTTTAGGTTAACATTATATATTGTTTGTTTTAAGAATAACTTTCTGTTTGTCTCAACTCAGCCTGTAAATCACGCGGTAAACGGTATGATAATTTCATTTGGCTAAAATTATTATAAAGATTGTTTTCATTATGCAACAATCTTAAAATCGACATCTTTTGAAACTCACGATCTGGAGTCACGTTTGTTTGAAGGCATATTGAAATAAAAGTTTGATTAGTTTTTTCTCTAACTGCGATATTAAATTGTACCTTTTGAATACAAAATCTTTATTAAACTGAAACCTTTTTTATTGCACTCGTAGATGTCGAGGAGAATGATGAGTACGTGGCCCCGGTGATAGGACTCACAGCGTGTTTTCTGCCGGGCTGGTTCTTTAGACCCACGCCAAAAATGGACTATTGTGACGGACCACTTCTGCGGTATACCTTAATTTTACCAATTAGCACAATCCAATCAGACATTCTTACTTGTGTAACTTAAAATTCCCGCCTCAATTATTTTTATCATCAATAGTTAGTAGCGGCGATATTTTTTCAAGTAACATTTAACTCGGTTTAATTATCGAGGAGTCGTAATCGCCACAAATAAAATGTGAATTAACCACGTCATTTATTGTAATATTGTTGCTCGTTGTTGCCGAAGATACGGTCCCTGCGCCCACTTTTGTTCAATCGAACTTTAACTTTTAGAATCCACGAAATCGTTACAAATGTTGGATGATTACGATAAAAGAAGCGAAGCGAGCGGGTCTCGAGTGCAGGGGCAGCGGCGAGCAGCTGACTGACACGGGTACCGGGTACCAGTATCTGTCAAGTTGTGCAACTCCAACATGCCCATCATTCTGTTCGGTGTATAATTATACTCTACTACTCGCGGCAGTCATTCATCATCGAGTAGTTGGTATTTTCTCGGAATTATCTAACAAAAGTAACTATAGTATAAGGGAAGTAAAATCGTCAGTTCGTTTGACTGTAAGCTGGATCTCGTCACTCGGCCGACCGTCCGCAGCCTCCGCTGCGGTGATTTATTTAGCTCTCATCTCATTACCGGAATCAGTGTCGTCAGCGACTCGGGTCGACGATTAATCACCGAGCCGAGCGCCGAACCCGATAATGGATTATCAGGTTCGGCGCTCGACTCGACCTGTTCGGCGCTGGTCTATCCGAGTTGCGCGTTACAATTTGGAATGTATAATTATTACGCTACTCGTGAATGTCGGAACGTCGAAAATCACCGCGGGTCGTCTGCGAGCTGGTCCCGGTACAGCGGGCGAGAGCGAGAGGATTTACAGACCTATACTCAGATTGAAACTGCGATAAAACTAAAAACGAAACTGGAGAAGAATGGCCATCGAGATCACTCTGCAGAGTTTATTTCTCGCCGCGAAGTAAAAGTATGAACATCCAGTTAGAATAACGCGACTCACCTTGTGAAGCGAGGATCCTCGCATACCGCGCAGTAGCCGGGTTTCTGGCACAATTCGCGATCGGACTTTTCACAAAGCGCGCATCACGCCCGGCCGAACAAAAAGCGCCGGCGCGTCTCCCGCGGCAGGTGGCAGTGCCCTCGATATTTGACAATATTGGGCCTCTACTGGTTCACGGTGCTTCCCGCAGAGGTCATTCTCCTTGTCTCGTGACGCTCACTTGTCCAGCATTTCTGCAATGACCTCGATTATATTAGATTATGATTTCACAAAACTAAATTTTATCAACGTTTATAATGGCGACAAGTTAACCTTTCCCTTACGATGCTAAACTGAAAAGGTGTTTTCCGGCGCTGTAAACTCAGTGTACATTTAGACTTTTGCGATTTTTAAATCGGATAAATATTAATATTTTACATTTATTACTTACATTAATCATTAAAATAATAGTTGATATATAAGCGAATATATATATATATATATATATCAATTATTGTGTAAAAGTGCTAAAAATGAGAAAAAACATTGATTATCACGAACGACAGCATAAAGACGCATAAGATACGTCTAACTCGGCCAGCGCACGCTCCGCTACTAAAGTGACGATCGGCATCCGGCACTGCGCTTTCCGCACGTACACATATTGAAAAATTCACGGCAGGTTCTTTGAGAAAACATTTTTATTGTTGCGTATGGTAAATAGTTATATATTGTAATATGAGCTCTGTATTTAGTATATTTACAGAGATATCGACATAATTAGAGGCAATGTCATCTCAGTTTAATCATCGGAGACGAGAGGTTGAGCAAATTAATCTTACTCACTATCCTGAGAACAGCTTTACATTATTTCCTTATTTCTTCATTCTTTACTCCGTCATAAATGGATCTGCCACACGTACACCTAAGCGATCTCATTTCCACTGCATTCAGTCTACTTTCGTTCCTCTCCTACCAGCTCCGGGCCTCACTTCCGCACATCAGTATCGGCACCGGGACTCCATTGTGTACCGCTAGTTTTGCCTCAGTTAACAAGTACCCATTAGCTATAATTCCATTCAAAGCGCCGTTCCTGCAGTCACCCGCCTTTCGATATCTTTCTCAGCCTCTCCGTTACCATCAAACGTACTTCCCAAATACTGGATACTTTAGCCAAGTTACACGTCACGCGTCACTAAACACGTGTCTATATAAGATCGTCGGGAGACTACAAGGACCGACTTCGATACAGAGCCCGCTCCCAGACCGGAACAGGTGACGATAGATTATCCATTATCACGGTCGAGACTGCGAAGACTGAGATCGTTCTACCTCCCACGGCCTGACAATCTGACAGGAGGACAGCCGGGCCACTAAATTTGCCGATTTTTACATAAAAGAACTAGTAATCAAAAACGCAGATAAAACGCAAAGTCAGTGGAAACTTATAACAATCATAGTGCACGCCGACCGTTCGGCATCGTTCATCGGTGCGGTCGGCGGCCCGTATTATTTTATTTGCACGCGTCTATGTCTAAACGAATGTCTACAGATTCACTGCATCCTGGAAATTAAGTGAAAACTGAAAACCAATGAAGTAGGTATTTCTTTAGCCACTAAAGTTACTTCTCCTATACATTCATATTTTACCCTGTTCCATGAAAACGTGGCTTACTTTATATAATAAGATAAAGCTCGGATAGCCTTTTGACAAATAATTGTTTTCCGGAGACTTCACAGCTAAAATGTGTCACGAAACTGCATTAAAAAAGTCCGTATCCTTTTGTACGAGGTTCGCGGATGGAGGGGGTAACGTATATATTATATAAGAACGCTGTTCCGAGTATTTAGTTTCGATTTTGAAGAGACCAAAACAAAATAAACAATGATCTGTTTACGAGGCAGGGTGAACCAAAAAAACATTTTCCATACAGAGGAGATATGATATGTGTGTATGTGTCATGGAATGCGTTCATTAATTCAATTATTTTTTAAGACAAACTGTAGACAGCGTCCACAAAAAACTATTTAAATAATAAATATTTTTATAATTTACTAACTTTTAAACTATTTAAATAATAAATAAATAATAAATTTAAATATTCATAGGGTGGATAATTTTTTTGGATAGAACAGTTTTGAACAGAAGTCGAAGACCTTGACCATGAGAGTAAATATAATATATTAATTAAAATCGGTTATTTATACAAAGCATTTTAAAAACAAAAAAGGCGAACATAGCACTTAACGGTAATCCATCGTAATATTATGTCTCCCCGTCTATTTCTATGATTTTCTGAACATCTAGGAGTCTAGAATGTAGTGTCATTATGGCTATATAATGGCCAGATCTGTGAGACGCCAAACAAGAGGGCAAACGCGAACGTGTTTTTTATGTAAGGTTAAGATAAGTTAAATGTTTTTTCTTTAATATATTCCATAACAGTACGTAAATATATATTCGATTTGAAATGAAGTGTACATTGTAAATAAAAACATTGCAAAATCGTACGAATTCCGAGCTGCCATCTCTCTCATCTGCGGTCACTCGCGTCGCGCGTCGCATCATAGAAGCCGCGGATGAAATCGCACGAATCGCGCTGTCAAATCGTTTATGTAAACATGATTTCGGTTTTTTCAAGAATACGGTCGCGCTGTCAAATGCGACGCGAGATGTTAAATGTTTTCTCTTTTATTATGCATTACATCAGTCAAAAATTAAAACTGCCGGTTATGATAATATAATATTTGGTTATGATTGCGACCTAATATTCTATAATCATCGTGACCAAAAAATGTAATGTGTTCTAGGTCGAGTGAGAAAAACATTAATCTTTACTTAAATGCACATTATACTGATAAAATAACATTTTTTCATTATTATTGTTTATCCGCGATTCTCATCATTTTTGTTCATTTTGACAACTAACTTTCAGGTGGAATAATTTCCACTCAGGCTGGGCCTGATCTAAGGAAGCCGTTTCTTGTCTCGATTATTACAAACTTTTGGAGTTTATTCAGATTACGCAGGCTTGCAAAATATCGGAATACTCCGCAAAATTACCAAACACATTGAGTACACAATCTATTGTTTACCGTCAGCAATATTTTTTTATAATATTTGCAAATTCAACTTTGCGGTTAATGTTAATTTTATATAGATTTTTATTTTTAACTTTGTTTTTAACCACAAAAAAACAAAGTTTAATAATCTTAACGACAATTTTTAATTTTAAAAACGAAGAGAATGTAGAACTATACAGTTTATGTGTAAAGCGCCTTTGACGTGAGTTTTTACCAAAATGACGCTATACAAATGATCCAATATAATTATTGTAAAGTTCCTTGCACCGATTGTTTCGACCGCAAAGGATGGTGTCTGTTGTACTCGTGTTTAAGCGCGACGCTCTTTTATCCCTTCCGCGCTGCCATCTTGCCAACACGCGCGTCACACATCATAATATTTACTTTAAAAAATGTTTCTATATGGTGTCCATACACCGTCGCTGCGAGGACGCTCCGCTAGTATCATCACTGCCCGCTGAGTGAAGATTGTTTTAAAACGTTTAAAATTCTCAGACAATGAAGATAAATCCCAGGCCTAACAATGGACAAGTCGAACGACACCTTTAAATAAATAAAGATCAGTTCGGTGACGGAATATAGAATGATAGGTGACCGGCCGAGGGGTGGGGGGAAAGAGTCGGCAGCGGCGGGACAGCGCAGTAGTACAGTCCTCCAATATGTCTCCAAAATGATCATTATAATGATTGTTAAAAGTATTCAATTAAAGCGATATTTCCATGCTTACATTTTAAAGCCAAACTATAAACATTTCAAAAACACAAATACAAATTAAATGTATTCATTATATAGATATACATATAAAATCAATGTATCATAAAAATATTATTGCTACCGGGATTCGAACCTATGTGTAAAATATATGTAACTAACTGTATTTTTTTTTGTAGCTGTACAAATGTAATAATAATAATGTGTTTATTCCAGCTTCATCAGGTTTTTTTTAACCCGATTCGCCATACAGATAATACGTATTATGTTATACATTAAAGTTATGAAATAAATATAATGCTATGAAAAAGAAAAAGAACACCAAGGAAAATATTGATAAATAAAATAAAAAGTAAAAAGTTCACACATATATACACACAAAATATAAATTTTACATATATAACTAATTTAGTCACGGCCATTGGTGTACATGTAGCTTTACTGTAGGCGTTGCCATTCTCTGATCTGGGAACCACCTTCCCATGAGAGCGCCGCTTGCACCAGAGAGTCGGTGCTGAACTCCAGCCGCATCTTTACGCCCGCAACTCGATGTCTCAGAAGCGGAACGAATCCATGTATACACGGCCTTCGGTAAACATTGTAGATGCGCTGCAATAACGCGCCATAATAATATTCTGTATGAGTTGTTGTACCGAATTCGGAAACGGTTATACGTCACTCGCTTGTATTTCGACCAGAGCTCGCAGGTATACATGCCGGTGAAGAACGATTTAAACAAGATGCTCTTCACCTCCTTTCCGCATCGGTAGAAACGCCGTGACAGCATATTCGCACGAACGCTCAACTGTCTCCTCTGCCGTTCTATATCATCATCGTCTTGTCCATCTTCATTGAATATATGGCCATGGTATTTGACCTTATTTTGAAAGCTCAATTTCGTCCCGTCCAGCCACACGGAGAGATATTATCTGGCCCTTTTCCATATTTGACGTAATATATGTCTAAATAAAATTAAAATAAAATAATAAAATTTTAAAAACTTCACTTGCATTCTTGCGGTCAATATCAGGAGGGTTTTTTTTATTGACATCACTGGTTAGCGATGTGGAAGAGCTAGACTACGGAGCTTCCGACCCGGTGGCCTCAGATCCTCCCGACCGCCATCTCGCAGCTTGTGAAAGTAATCGCGATCTGTGTAGGCGTGTATCGATCTACCGATATCTACTAACTACTGAAACAAGATATCGCGCCCCAAATACATATTGATATTCAATGTCAACTGCGCACATGGCATGTCTGAAAGTTGGCTAAAATTGAATGTGACGGACCCCACTCCGGCCAGGCACCAGGCGCGGAATCAAGTAGCCCGTATTCCCACCATAATAGGGCGGTTTGCCTGAGACGAGATACAATCTTTCAGAAGTTTTTTGTTGTGGCAGATATTTATGATCTTGAAAAATATTAATAAACATTGAACAGTAATTCTATGGATTTAATATAAAACAGCACTACGTTCGTAATGTAATGGTGTGGTGGTTAATGGGATTAAAATATATATTTTCGTAGAAAGCAATCACCTTGCGGTTTGACATAGTAGATTAAATAAAACCACGAATATTATTAAACGCCAGTTTCGCTTAAGTTAAGCCGAGTTAAGCTCAGAGAAGCGAAACCGGTTGAATCAGCAATTATACTAAAATCTATTCTCTAGATCATTTACGGATGCGAATCTATTCTCTAGATCATTTACAATGCCAGCTTCTTCATATCCGACACGACACACGCCACATTAAAAGACTAATCCTTTTTTACGAAACCATTGAGCTTCATCAATGCCCATCGCACGGAGAGCAAAGAGAATAGGTCCACGAAGCTCAAATTGAGAACGAGCATTGGTCAATTCTCAATATGTTTCTGGCGCCAACATTTTACCAAATTATGTGAAATATTTTTTGATGAACAAATTTAAATATTACATCAAAAACCGGTTATTGGCTTTTGGCAGACAGGAAACAAAATTTTTATTGTTTATTTCTTTTTTGTATTCTAAACATGAACATGATGTTTCGTTATTAAATAATTGTTCTTGTATTATTTTGATTGACTTCACTGTGGAGCTGATTGAAGAGCCCTTTGCCGCCTTGACTCACCGCAGACTTCGGTCAAGTATATTCACTTGTCTTCACATGCCTTAAATAAATAAACTAAATAAATAATTAAAATGTGCGTCTGAGACATGTATCCTGACTGAGAAGAATGAGCGTTTACGGAATGTTTTTGAAAGGAAACTTTTGTGCCATATTTTAGAAACGTTTCACGTTTTAGAAAAAATATTTTTACCAACAGCTCCTTTATACTTTGTATAACGAGATAAATGTTTCAAAATTCAAGATCACCAAAATCATTGCTGAACACAAGAGTAACAGGGAGCAGGAGCTCGAAAAAGCCAAAACTAAAATTAAAGAATTTCTTAAAAGATATCTCTTTCAGAAATCTGGTACTGGAGAGAAATGGCACGTAATAGAGATCGTGTTTACGCGTTTTATACTTCGATGGATAGACCTGGTATTGTAATTTGAATATGTGCATTCCATTTTTTTAAAGTTAAAACAGCAAACAAAAGCTAACTGCTTCTGTTCAAAGACGTATTCGGAGTCGGTCATGTATTTCGCCGAATACAGCGGTGATAAAAAAACGTGTTGTATTGAATTTCTCGGATTATCGGTTGTGCTTCAGTTTTGGAGGATGACCAGCCGAATTTTCAGAAGATTCAAGACAGCAAGGAGAGCGACCATCGGTAGAAGAATCGGCGAGTAACAGCCCAGTTTCGCAAAGGTTGGTGTCTTTTCATTTTGATTGAATGAATATATTCAACAAACCAATTAGAAAACCCAGGACTAGCTATCGAATGTAATTAGGTACGGGCAACAGATCGTAGGAGGAAAATTCTTGAGGAGGCATCACTATTGGGTCTACAACCCACCAGGAGTTGTAGACCCAATAGTGATGATGTTTTTGAATATTCCGAAGAATAATTGACCGGTGCCGGCGACACCTGGAGTCACTTCCAATCACATTCCACATCGGATGACATTTCACTGTTTCAATTATTATCACAATATGAGGAAAGAGATTATTTGAGACAAATACCAAACATATAGTGGCGGACAACTGATGGATGAGAATTGACGATCCTCGGGGTAGTTTGCTGTAATGGAAAGACACAAACTGATGATATCGATCATAAAATAACTAAAACGCAATTTCCTCAGGGTGAGGCAGCGAGAATAGAACGCCACACTCTTCTGTCCTGATCACTTTCAACATATTTTCAAGCACGCTAGTGTATCGTCAAGTCTCGGCTTCGTCCTTCAATATCTAATCTAACTTATAGTGCCAGGTCTTTCGCGGATGTCTTCTGTTCCTGTGAAAACATTTTTACAAGTAACCAGAAGATGAAAATTTGGAGCGGAAACTAAATAAATAAATAGCCAAATAAAATTAAACTTACTCTCAAAAAAATTCGCAGAAACACTTGTCACATATTCGAATGTACTGAGATAGCCAAATAAACTGAGCAACTGGCACACATCTACTGTAGCTAAAGTTAAAGATTTTACCAGAGACCACTTTCACAATCCGTTCCATCAACCACTTGTTGGTATTACCGGGAGACTGTTTTTGTACCAAATGGGCACTGCGCGGTCACTACCGGCGATGTTCACTCGCAGACCGAAGCTTCCGGTATCTTTACCGATTCTGTGTTCGAGTGAAAAAGTTTTAAACCCAAAATAAACATTAGTTTTCCAAACTAACAAACTTCGCCGAGCAGACGAAAGCGCGACGCAGCCGCAGAAGACGAACGAGCTCGGCTAACGGCCTTGCTAAACTGAAGTCGCGCTGATGCGGTCCGGTCGTGCGGGTTCAGCGCGTCCCGGAGAGGGGGGATAAACAAACGAAGACACACACCTATTAAAAAGGAACTCTTCTGTATCGTCGAAAGTTTTTAAAACCGCTTTTGAATAATCTCCTTTTTACTACGCGATCGATTACGAGACAACATCTTCAGAGTTAAGATCTCAGTTACCCAATGAGGCTGTTTATTAAAGTGTACGTAGTATTCAATACTGCAGTATACAATGATTGTTCATTTCTTAGTTTTTTTTTGTATTCGAGTATCTTTTACTGATTGTCATTTTTTACTTGAGAAACCTAAGGCAGAGGCGTTTGGCGTCTTGAATTTTTTTTAGTTAGGATTCACCGATTCGATTGTTAAGAAAAATGAAACAACCGAGTAGCAATGGATATCCTTTCACTACCTATGCGACGGATTATAAAGAAACAAATCATCTTTTTTACTTTTGCGAGAGTTTTGTTTCTGCTCTGCGCGGTGTAGACAGCCCGGTGCACCGCGCTCTACAGAAACGTAATGAAGTTAGCTGGACCGTTAACACTGCCAAGCGAATAGCACCCGAATGTACATTTCGCAGAAAGCACACTATTGGACTTTTAGTTATCGAGTTTGTTTTTTTAGGTTAGCTTCGGACCAACCGAGATTTGTTACTTTAGGCAGGTATCGGCTCGGCGCGGCCGCCCAGGGCGCGGTATAGTGAGCGCGGCTTTTAGCAATGAAGCGGGGTTCCGTATCGTGTAGGCAGACGGAGAGGTATCGTTCCGTTGATTCGGTGCTTTCATCTTGTTCAGCGGTGGATACCGAGCGGAGAAAACATTTTGAACTGTGGTTCGGAGCGACAGCTTACTGTGGCTCGCCGGAATTAATCAATATATTCAGAGAGTGTTTATTTGATTCTAACGAGAAAATAAATCATTATATTTATGTATTTTTAAGTTTCACCCATAAAAATGAGTATCATTTACACGTAACTGATGTAAATTTCAAGGAATAAAAAAGAGACCAATAATAGAGTGAGTATTGAACACAGTCCAATTAGGTTAGAATGAATTGGACGGTTTGCAAGAGAACGTGTATTAATTGCGGACGGGACGAGATTTGCGTATCACTTTTAACTCGTATTGAGCTCAGTCCGTCTACCTGGAAGGGTCGTAATGAAATCAATCCTGCAAGTATGTCAAATTAAACTAGAGGGAATAATATATTTAAATGTGAAAAATTAAAACTACGATTTTATATGCGAATTAAATTTTAATTATTCAAATGAAAAATTTTGGCGCCCTCCCTAGTCTGGCGCCCGGGGTCATATGCCCCCCCTCCTTTCTTCATACCGACTGTACCGTAAGCAGATTCGCTCCTAATTTGTTCATTCTTCACTCTATCGTACACAGATTTTCACACATGGCCCTAAGCGACCGCATTTCCACCACATTCAGTTCACTTTCGTTATTTTTTTAATTTGATACCAATCTTCCACTACTCCCCGTTGTTACCCGCGGCATGACTTCTCCGATATAGCTAATGCAGCGCGTCGGGGCCCACAATACATTCGGTATCACACGCGAGCATCAATCCTTTTATTTATTTATTCTTAATATAGTGCATACATAAGTATTCTGATGTGCTCTAATATAAACAAGTTAAAAATCCTTTCATTTACTAATCTCATCTTTCACATATTTGCTTAGTTTAATTTTGAATCTATTTAGTTTCTCCTCATTTCTTATGAGCAAACTACCTCTGGCATTTCATTAAAAATCTTCATCACTGATTTCTGAGATTCAGCCTTCTTCAGAATTCAGATTCAGTCTCAGTCTATCTTTTTCTCTTGTATGATGTCCGTGCTCATCGACATGAGACAGTCGCGAGGTCATCTTTGAGCGTTGCACCGATTCGAGTATTATTCTCGAAGCTTTATTTTGCAGCACTGACAATTAGAAGTACTCGTATTTCTTACCTTCTTGCGATAAGCATTGTCGATGTATACAGAAATAGGTAAGCAGTCAGATTACATCATTATCGCAATACGAAACTCTTTCTAAAGGAAATATTGTTCAGTTTCTAGTTATATTCTACTAAATACACACTGCTATTTTGATAGAAATATTATAAGAGACAATTTTGTTCTTACTGCAATATTTAATTACTTATCAAATGTGCATTTCTACGTGATTCTCTAAGTTCTCTTAATATTCATTTTGCATTGGGGATCCAATTTAAGTTGCGCCACTAGTGTTGGCACCAGAACTCCATTATATACCGCTGGCCTCGCTTCGTGTGACAAATATCTTTAGGCGACCATCGCATTCAGGACACCGTTAATTTTATTTTCCGCAGTCACTAGTAATCATTATTTTCAAGTACCGATAATAACAGGAACAGGGGTGGTAGCATTATGAAGAAAAATCTGAATCAACATTAAACTTTGGGACCAAAAGAAACCGTGTTTCTGTATCGAAGTGCCGGCGATTTTGAACGTTGAATTACCAAAGTTTATTTATATATTAATTACGAATATATGAATATTATTATAACAGTCAAGTAATAAAATGAAGTAGTAATATAGTACAGGCATTTTTGAACCCGCACAAAAACAATCAATAAGCGGACAGTACAGAATATTCTTCAGGATATTTTAAATTTAGTTTTTCAGAAGTACGCAATCATCGTAATATTAAAATGATCAATTACAATTTTTCTAGTAATATTTATTTATCTTATTTCTATGAGTTGTAGTAATGTCGATGTATAGGATAGAAGTAATTAAACGCATTTAAAGTTAAGACGCAAATCGCATACATTTCACTTGTATTGCACGTCATTCGCATTTAAAGTGATCACTGAACCGAGCAATAAAACAATCTTAAAGAATTACAGCGCACATACAATAATTGATTTGCACATCATTCAAAGTATTTTTGTCCATGGCGCTGCCAGTTTAGAAATCTCGACATTAATACAAATTGAAATGAATTCATTCATTATTTGTAATTACTCTTAAACTTGGATATTATTATATATAATATGTGAAAATAAAACACTTGTTTTGTTATCTATCAAGGCATTATCAATCTAACAACTTAACCCGACAACTTATTTTCGCATATGTGTTTATGGAGTCAATATTGGATATAATTCATGCAGTGTTCGTGAATATGCAGTGGAACCTTTATGTTTGTCATTAATCCGTTCCGTTCTTCAGGGCCTGACGAATATGGAACCTGACATACATACAGACAGTTTTTCCAATAACAAATAACAGAAATTCAATTAATTCGTTCCCAGCCTCCAAAAATAGTGCACAAATTTACTGAGGAGACATGATGGCAGAAGCTGCAGAGGAGGAAGTTACTAATATTTAGGAGACAATTTAACTCTAATCCTGGTGATGGTTTTCGTTCACCCACTCCACTCAGTAGCACTCGATTTAACAAAGAACTTGCCCGATGTTGCCTGTTTCTGTCTATTCTTCAAACCTTCATGAAGCAGTCAATCACAATACCATTGAAACCATGTATGTTTTTGTCGACTATGGCAACATTTGGGTGCAACTTTTCGACCATATTCTGCGTTTTGGCCCAGTTAGACACCATTGCCGAACGGTGGAAGTTACAAATATAGAAAATATTAATGTGGAAACGTTTGTTTGTTATCAAAACGTGACGAATATCGAACCGACGAATATCGGGATGACGAATATAGAGATTTCGCTATATATTTTCAATGCAAAAACTATCGAAATATAATATACGTTATTAAAGAGAACACAATCCTATTGTGAAGTTGTAATTATTCAGAACGTAGGCCTGTTTTATATGAATATCTTTGTTTACGCACTTTTATACTTCGATATGTAGGCCTGGTATAAAATTTTGAATATGTGCGTTCTTTTTGTGTGGATTTAAAAACAGAAAACAAAAGGAGAGGAAACGATTTTTAACGGTTTACCAGTAGAACTGGATATTAAAGGATTGTCACCTTTATTCCTCTCCTAAAAAGTGATGAAAAATAAGATAGTCGGTGTTGCCACTTAGGTAACGATATAATAAAGAACAATACAATTTTTAAGTGATCCTACCTACAATGGTATATCGCAGGGGGGATATCACATATTTCCCTTATTATACAAACATGAGCACACGCACAGGTCGAATGATTATTTTTATCATATTTAAAAATAATGTATATAAACGGATATTTGGCAGCCCTGGACACTTTCGAGCGCCGATAATCCTATTAAGGATACTACGAGCTATATATAAAACAAACAGTGCAGGCTCTGCGCGGTCAAGGCCGTCCGCACGATACATCCCGGCCCGAACCTCGACCTCCGACTGCCTTTCGGCTTGACTTCAATAGAGGGATTAACTAAAAAGTAATTTACTTTAATAAAAGTAAACAAGATAAAAAATACTCAAAACTGATAACTTTGAGCAAAAGCAGAGAACCGACAACGGTTCTCGGTGACAACGAAGGAGTCAGTAATATTACCTACCTGCAAGCTAGGTATTGTGCGAAGCTGAGGCCCGAATGGTAAGGCCAGGTCTGCTTACGTGATTTAGAAGAACCGCTACGTTTTAAGAAAAATAAAATCTGACTACTAAAGCCCTGGTATTCTCTATGAGCCAGTTGCCAGAGTGGAGCAAATGAAGAAGCTACTTACTTACCATCACGCCGTTTCCCCGCAGGGGTAGGCAGAGAGGCTAGAACGCCACATTATTTTGTCCTGACACACAATTCTCGTCTCATCCACATTTATACAATATCTCATACAAGCTCGACGATTATTGAGGCTTCTGTCAGAACCTGTACCTGGTTCCTGGTCCTCCAGTACCTGGTTTACCTGGTCGTGCCGAGTCTTCCGCGGACGTCCTCTACTTCTGCTGCCATAAACACTTGCGTCTTATATCTTTCTTACCATTCTCTCCTCATTCATCAGTTGCATATGACCAAACCACCTAAGTGGCTACCGAGGCTAAGGCTAAGAAGCTACCGAGAGATAAAAAACCCGGTGCATAATAGGAATTGATGGGGATAGCTACAGCGAAGGGAATGTTTCTTATAAAGGAGAAGAAGAAGAAGACTATCTTATATAAGTTTTCCGAATAAACAGTAAACAAGATGTTGACAATGTAAGGGTTATCATTCCGTTTTAGATTTATTTCCGAACTTATCAAAATTTGGGGAATATTTTTATCTGAAAAAGTAAACAGACCCCTCTTGTTGAGTGGAGACTATAATAATGTTAACCGTTTGAATGCTACGCGTCGCAAAAGCGCTGCGATCGTTTGTATCGGAAATTGCTTAGCACTTAAACGGTTAAAGTATGAATGGATATTGCTCGGCTTACTCCAGTTCGAGAATTGCTCATACACTCAAATGGGGGACGGGTGTTCAGATACCTACAGAAGTCATAAACATTTGTTGCATTTAAGACACAACTAGAGTTATCAAGATCTACGGATCAATGTTCCTTCAATATTTTAAGTTCTCAGTCTAGATGAGATAGATGAGTGCTATTCTAATTCGTACACATGTAACCCGATATTAAGAACCTTCGAGTAATCCAGTCAGATACTGGCGGGACAAAGATTGTTATTTTTAAAACGGCTGCAAAGATGTCCAATGGTGCTGATTGCATCAATCATTCCCGGCGTCGAGAAAGCTAGGCAAGGTAATGAGCCAATCACAGCCCGGAAATGTCGAGATGGTCGTCGGTTCATTATTCAAAAAATGGCCTTGAAATTGAAATGAGGTAAATTTGAAATAAGATTCTTGAGCTAAATTTGGTAAGATTGTGAAGGGATAACTGACCCGTCACAACTGTTTCGAGATTGACTTCGCTGAGCGCCAGCTCTATTCTATTCTATTCTATTCTATTCCATTAACGCCGGCCAATGTATTCAATAACACCCTACATATTATAATAGAATAGCCTAGCGGTGTGTAAAAACTAAATTATATAACAATATTTTGACTAATTTATAATAAGGTGAGTCTGGGAAAGTGCACCTATGGGAGAAGTGCATCTGAGTCTCCTACTTAATTTAGAAATTGGATTTCAGTGACGCGATCTATTAAGAAATATTATAAATCAGTATTCGAAGTGACAGTCCAGAGATGATGCAGATCCAAACATTAGTTTGGCCGTAATACCATTTCAAATGATGCCAGTTGTTTTGATGTCGACTTTTGAGTCGTGTACGCCTTTTCAATATTTCCTATATCTCGATAATCTTTCGTGGCAGCGCGCTGACATTAGGTAATTTGAGTTCTAGTGATATTAGTTTCGTGATTATTTCCGCGAATTACTATTTATAAGACCGGATTCACTTACCCCATAAATAAATATGACACCCCGGGAGAAGTGCAACCGTGAGTAGCCGCACTATCCCCCTCCGGGCAGAATCAATGGACTTTTTTAAAACTAATTCATAGTGTCATCAAGCAGATCAGTAAAGATCAGTAAAGTTTGCATTATGTTAACGATTTGTCACAAATAATACTAGTCCCATGTTCATAAAATGCTTTGAATATCACCTATTCTCAAAGATTACATTCCTAGTCATAAAGACTTAATTTAGGATATGATCCTTCTATTTAACCTTAACCATACCGTAATAGTAAAAATACGTTTACAGCCGTGCTGTTACTGTTAAGTATTTAGAGGTTTTTTTACCATTTTTAATGAGAAAAAATTCTTTTACGAGCTTAAATGGCTTTGAAATAGTTAATGCCGTACATTTACTCTAAATATCGAGCAATAATGTGAAAAAAATATTCGTAGCATTCACTAATTTAAGTTCCATACATTCCTTCTTATAATTCTTAATTTAATACATAATTGTATTGGTATGTTTGTTATTTAATTCACTGTGAAACTAATAATTAACTAATCTGCAAATACTATTTTTTCCAAGGTAGCAATTTTACACGGGATTGAATTGAAAAATAATAACTTTTACATAATCGGTTATAAAGTGAATTCTACAGATCATTAATCATCGCTAAGCGTAAATTATTTTAACGTAAGGTCAAATATTAATTGACGGAAATACGCAGGTCTAATTGGGGCGGCAGATTCTGATGGCTTCGCAGCCTGGCTGATTTTTAAATAAAGAAAGGTTATAAAACTAATAACGAACCGTCATTATTACCGTACACGCAGAGGCAGGCAGTAGGGACACGCGTACTCACTATGATAGATATAAAGCGGGATGATTTGAGGATTTCGGGTTATGCAAGATGAAATACACATTCAAATTTGATTGATTTTTTCTAGACGTAACAAATAATCTAATCTCGATGGAACCAATATGTTTAGGAACATTTCTTCCGAAAATTGTCTGATACTCTTTTACGATTAACTAATTACTTGTTTTTATAATTTTTGTACGTTTTTTATTATAGAAGAGGTGGGCCTGTTTGGCACGTTTATGTCCGGAGATATAAATATCACGATAAAAGGTCGATCATGGCGATCTTCAGATAGCAGATAGCAGATAGCAGATAGCAGATAGCAGACAGCAGATAAGCAGCACGACACGCGAGCTACTCGAATTAACCGTCACGTATTCGAAGTTTTATTTTAATTCTGTTATAAAAACCATTAGACAATTTCCTAAGCGCCTCATTCTCGTCCATCATCTAATCTATAATCTCTTATCATCACAGTCTGAGGAGACGTATTTAAAAAATAATTCTAAATAATCACAATATTATAATAATACTCTTCTGTAGTGGCGGTTAAATAGTTATTTAAACCGTTATTGTGACTGATTGCGTTCGCTTGTAACGTTGAATAAAAACTGATTATTTGTAATTCTTCGAGCAATGACGGATACACTAGAAAATAAACCTCCAATATTACATTTAGTTACCGATCATGGTTAAATCTCAGTTACCAATCATCGTTGCGATCACAGTCACGTAAGGGCAATTCCATATGAAATGGTCCAGAAATTAAATAAATAGTTGCTTGAGCATTTATAAAAATATCTCAGCTCCTATTTGTCCTGTCAACGTTAACGTGGGGTTAAAAACACTTTATTCAGAAAGAAACGCACTACAAGATTACCACCTACATGCCACCCACGCCTTTACACCTGCACGCATTCCTACAGTGTGAAATTTCAGCCCTAATTCTTAGCTTTCGTTTTGTAAAAGTCTCATTTTCACAGGGATTTTTATACAAAAAAGGTTAAAATCTAGATGTTAAAAGTTTTCAGCCCGTTTCTTTTTAATCCTTAAGACGAGATTCTTAATATGAGACAAATAGGAGCTGAGATATTTCAGTTTCCACATACCCTTTACATTATAAAATATACTACGCCCCGTTAAACAAATTTAGTGCACAAAAAATATGAGATTTTTTAAAAATGGTCCATCAACCAGTGTTGGACCATTTCATATGGAATGACCCGTAACGGTTTACCATCACCACTCTTACGGTTATCGTCGGTTATGGCGAACATCGGACGCGTTATATATACAATTTACCGGGGGAAAATAAATCAATGAAGGAATTAAATTTTATTAAAATTAATTTTTAATTTATTTGTTTTGTTCTCTGTGTACGTAATTAAGATAAGTAATTCCACAAAGAAGTCATATCTGCCCACTGAGACCTGTAAGGTCATATTTTTAAACACGCGAATGTCTTGTCTTTTCGAACATGCCTTTCTAAAAAACGTAAGTTTGACATTTATAGAAATTGAATAAAATATGCAGTCATCATTGTAACGATTCTGATGTCATTTTTCCATCACTCCTTTTTCTATGATTACTCTGGTACGATGGAGGGTGGGGGTGCGAACTACGGCGATTACACATCAATATATCAATAAGATATCATATGTTCATTAGCAATTGCTGCATTCAATGCACCGTTCACTTTAATCCCTGCAGTCGCCTTCCTCTATATGTCTCTCGGCCCATATTTTCATACAATATAATGCAAATACGATGAAGTTACTCACGTTTTCTATCACACCCGACCGGCAGGGCGATGCGGTGCGAAGATTGCGGCGCCCGGCGCCCGGCGCCCGGCGCGCAGCGCGCAGCGCCCAGCGCGCAGCGCGCAGACGGCGATCGAGCCCGGTGAGGTGCGCGGCTGGCGTCACGCGAGGCTGGCGCCAGGGGCAGCCGCTATCTGCTATTTCCGACGTCGCAACACAACTCCCTTCTAATTGAACTGCGCCAAAGAAATCTCTATACATTTGCCTTCGTGGGAGATAGAATGTAGGTTTTTTTCTATTATAAACACATGTTAATAAAAAGACAATAATAATAGGAAATTATTCGAGAGACAATAATGAATACAGAAGGCTCAAAACAGATTGAATTAAACATTTCAAACAGTATTTTTTATAAATGTGTCAGATTAAAAATAAATATTCTAAAATTAAAATCCGTAAGTAGATTATTTTAAAATTTTTAATAAATTAAAATGATAATTTATTACGCGGCAAAATAGTCCAAAAAACTCTAAAAGAAAACCGGAGAACGCTCTCGACGAATGTCTTATTTAAAAAAAATGTAATTATAAATGTACGAACATAATATTGTATGTAACTATTCAGTATACAAATGATTATCTGTAAACAAATTACAAGAGTGTATGTCGCAATAGTTAGACTATTAGAGCCAAATAATATATTTTTTAAATAAAATTATTATTACAGTTCACACAAACCGGTGCGATCTGCGAACCCAAGGTGGTCAGGGGGGAAATTGGTCGGATAATGAGAAAGGACTCGGATCCCAACAGTGGCGGAGTGGTCAATCGACAGAAACAAACGATCCGAGTCCTGGGCGTCCTGGGCGTCCTGGCCGTCCTGGCCGTCCTGGGCGAACGATTCGGGTCGAGAAAAAACTAATCGAAAATATATCGGCAATCTTTACGAGGCCGAAGTAGTGTTCATTGTTGATGCGAGGTTTTGCCAAACCTCGGATTCAGCTCTTTATCCACTAATGGGCAGAAATACTAAACTGACCATCGATGACGAGCTCCTGCTATACAAGGCCATTCTCAGGCCTACTCTCTCGTCTGGGGTTACGCCTCCGGTTAACCCCGGGTGCGTCTAGCTGATCGAGAGTTACGCTTATCCATCACGACTCAGGCATCCCCCTAATGAGGGATCACATAAAACATCTCGTCAAACGTTTTTATGCCAGCTTCCCAAACCACCCGAACCCTCTCAACGTTCGATCTAATTTCTCCCTCCCGATTTAGATTTAGACGACCGAAGATGGTTCTACTAAACTACTAAAATCCTGCCCCATAAAAAGCAGATCCCTACCACGCGCCAGCGGTAACTTCTCTTTTTCCCCCCTTTGTTGCAACACTACCTCATCCATATCGCATCAGTTACTACAATAGATGAAGGAGCAAGGGGTTTTTGTACCCGGAACTCTGTTTGCCACGAGATCGGTGATCAGTGATCAGTGCCAAACCTCGGGACCTTGAATTTCTGGACAGGCGAGGTTGCCGGTGCCGGCTAGTCAGAAGGCCTTCCAATCCAGTCTTGGCGAACCTGTTGCTGCCATCGCTGGACAGTATCTATGTTGTTTGTGTATATTTTTATTTAGTTTTAAAAATTTTCTTACATCTAGTATACGACACTTTAAAAAATATATTAAAAAATTAAATTATATCGTGTATCACTTAGCATTAAAGAATTATAAATACACAAGAAAATAAACACATGAAATGATCAGTTATTAAACTTAGATACTACATATTCCGGGTTGAACCCTCGAAAAGTAGCGAGACTAATAATTGCTTCCTTCACAGTTGGCAGTTCATTGAACAATTTGAAACATTTATAGTGTTCCTACCAGATTTGTTTGCAGAAGTCTAAAATCAGAGTCAGAAGTCTAAAATACTCCCGCGAGAATCACGAATGACTCTAATTCTGGCATAGTCCAAATATGATAGAAACTAACAACGATATTAAAACTTCTGTTTACGAAACAACATTGACCTTCCACTTTGGTATCATCCAGTTTTATAAAAATAACATTACACCAAGACGGAATACGACAACTTTGAAATTTTTGCAATAAAAAAATTGGTTTCGTATCTACCAAATTACAAACTGTGAAAATGCATAGAATCACTTTATTTTATATTGACATCTAGGCTTCTCCTGCAAAAAAATCCTCGTTAAAATGGGACTTATAAAACGGAAGCTAAGAATTAAAGCTGAAATTTCATACTCATCTCATATAGCCGCCATGCAAAAATCAAAAACAATCAAATTAAAATAAAATTCATTTTGAACTACCGACAAGTCAGGATGATGCACAAAATATTACGTTTTTAAAAAATGCTCAACCAATTTATCAATTATTTAATTTCTGAGCCATTTCATATGGAATGACCCTATTACTAGACGCAAAAACAAAAGTTTCTTCAAATTCTTAGAACACGTACATATTATCTATGGACAAAATAATGTCAAATACTTTAGTCCTAAACTTTTTACTAAATGTTAAGACAGTATAATAAAAACCAAATATTTTGAAAATATTAAATTTATGTTTAAAATGTGGATTCTTGAGATGGTAGACCAGGTATTGGTGCACTGAATTGATAATTAATAGTTGATAGGCAATTGGCTGGTAATATTATTTCATAAACTTTGCCAAGTGCAATATCAACGAATAACATGGTTTAAATGAAAGCCCCTGATATTACTAAAGACCAAAGTTTATATATATATATAGTGATGATTACAATAACCCTACACAGTAGAAGCATATTATGAAGCCCAGTGTCCCCTACTCACCTTAAAACATTAGATAATAGAAGCATCAGTAGTCTATGTAATGAATGAGTATCTAATGAATAGAGCAAAAACGAACGTGTTTTTAATATCTCTAGGTAAAGATTACTCGAATTTTTTCTCTTTTACATATTCAATAACAGTACGTAAATATATATTCAATTTGAAATGAAGTTTAGATTGTCTTTAGTGCGAGTAAGAAAAAACATACATTAGCAAGTATCATCTGTAAGTCTGCCATCTTTTCTTATTTATGCTGTTTATGGTAAGAGAGATCTCTGCACTTTTGCAACTCATCCGATTCCGTCTATACTTAAATGCATTTCATTCTATCCGGGATTCTTACATCATCATTTAGATGTCATTTTTGTTCGTTTCGACAGCTAACTTATAAAGGAGGAATCATTTCAGATTTTATTTTCGTACGCTTTGAAATGGGAAAGCTCTGTAGCGACCGGAATTCAAATCTACCGCCATCTCAGTCGGCATCGACGCTAGCGACAGCGTTGCCGGCTGCTGCTACAAGCCTGGCTCGAAATTCACCGCTAGAGAGTCTCTCCAGTTTTATCGTTCTACAACGGCGGTCTTGCCGGCCCGGGAGCGCCGAGCGAGACCGCCGAGCGAGACCGCCGAGCGAGACCGCCAATTCGCTTCACGTCCTAACCCCCAAAACTCTATAAAGATTATATTGAGATCAGTATTGGTCACGAAGCGGCTACGATTGCCGCCCGCCGATTAATGTTATCGTATTTCATTAAGCTGAGTATGTTACTCGTAAGGAATATAAAATGGACAGGAATAATAAACGACGCATGCGTCTGCTCGGATTTGATCTTTACAATGTTAGACCTGAACCGGACGGCAGAACCGGTGCAGCGGTATACATATTACCGGTTTACAGTAATCTCTCTGTCTTCAGCTTTTCTCGTGCACCCTTCTTACCTAATACTTCTTCTACCAGTGCGTGGCATCCGCTCCGGGATTTTCTTTCCTCACCGTCTGTCATGTCTTTGACAATTTTTTTAACTTCTGTTACCTCGGCTCTCTGGTGAAATATATTAGGTACATACCTATTGGAATTCTCAGAGATATTACATAGATATAAGAAACATTTTATTATAGCAACATAATTTCTTTAAATTGTTTTGTATTTCGTTTGGGATGGTAACTTACTTGAATAATAATGTTGTGTTTCAGCAAGCCTCCCAGACAGACAGACGCGCGCACACCTGCTCGGGGCGACCTGTCGCCGAGATAACCCGGCTGCAATAAATCCGCTATCAGCCGCTCGGTGGCGCCCCCATCCCCCGTCCGATACGATACAACTGCACACTAGTGACTAGTACTAGGGACGCTAGTGTTGGGAACGTTGCCGGTTGCCGTTCAGCCCGGTGAACTGCCCTTCATAGTGAGTGTGACCGACGCGAGTCGCCGATCACGAGTGGTGATGATGGAATCGGACGGGACGAACGGGAAGAGGAAACGGGTGGGCGGGTAGTTGGAAGAAGTTGGCGAATGGAATAGGGAATTGAAAATGAGCGAAGAATGGGATGGTGATAAGGGAATCCTTCGATAACGGACCAGGATGGCTTTCGGGATAAGGAGGACAGCTCGTCTCGCCTGATGATGACGCTCCCTGGCTTATCCTGATGTTCACCCTGAAAACTTGAACGGTTCGAACAGGGGATTCTGATGAATCCACAACACACTAATCACTGAATTCCACAAACACAAATATTCTGTTATTCCAATGGATCCGACGAATTTCACACATACAAAAACGAACTAGTCGAGCTGGGGAACAGCTGTAGACTAAATTGAGAACGGGCTAAGCCCGCTAAATGGTGAGATAAAACAAAACCGGTGACAATTATACTACATTTGACAATAATCATTTTGGTTCAAGTATGGAAGTTTGTGTTCATCTATTAAAAAATAATAATTACAAATATGGAACAGTAAGTATTTTTATTCAACCATTTGCTATGGTCATCTTAAACTTCCCAAACAGCAGGATGCGAGATAGTTCATGGAGTAATTTATCTGGGTACGCTGATCACCAAAAAGTGGGCAGGAAATCCCAAGACGAACCCGATTAGCTTAAGTTCTTATTACACCAACTTACGAGAACATAGAAAGACAGAGACAAACAATCAAACGAATGTCGGTTCATTGTCTTCATGTGTGCAGCGGAAACTTGGGCAGCCCGCAACTATACATGCAATATACTGCAGCAAATCCAACCACGGTAAGCGCAATCTATACCATTTTTCGGCCACATGATACGTCGATATGACAGATGAGAAAGGGAAATTATCCCGGGCTTAACTTACGTCGAAGGATCGCTGCGCCTGTCTGGAGAGACCCCGGAATCAGCTGGGAAGGTGACCCAGGATTGAGATTTGTGGAAGTGCATTATGAATCGTGTATCATCTGATTGAGGCCGCTGTGGCAGTACTGAAAAGTGAAGAAAGAAAGAATTAGGGAGAATACACAAAATAGGTTTCCTAATGTTAGATCTAATCTATCATTCAAGTCTTATTTAGATCCAGCAAACGTTCACAATATGAAAATAATATCGAAGAACACGAGCTGACCAAATACTTCTCTTTAAACTACTGCAAGGCTATATAGACTGTCCCAGCCAAATAAAACTAATGTCCTTCCACATACCATCTAGATCGATCCGGCAGTGCGTACTCTTCCATATTCCTGGAAGTAGAACATCTTACACACTAAACTCATTCATTCACCGTTCATGCAAATGCACATAATGAGAAGTTAACAGAAATTGACTTTTTCAACATTAGCCGTACTATGATTAAAGAGTTATTTTTATGAACCATTACAATTTCAATTTGAACTGATCATTCTACCTACCGACACATGTTGCTCTCCCTTTACCACAACAATAGTTTCAGCCTCCCCACCCTTTCTCCCGCCTTTTAATTTTATTTTCTTTAACTACTCTATTATGTACCTAGACATTTCTACTGATTTTTTAAATTAGTATCATATGTTATATTTATGTTAGTTCTATTATGTTTAATTATACTGTTAAAATCGCTTAATTAATTAAATTAAAAAATACGTTATTTATATGTGATTGAATTATTAATGCAATTGTAAAGTTATAACCAGTGGCTAACTTTAAAAATTAGGGCCCAATGCAAATTTGAATAAAAGTCCTCATGTGAGATATAAAAATATGAAGTAGTGCGTGCTAATAATAGAGGAATAAATTGGACTCTTGCGAACCCTACTACAATTTTCGTACTTTAATTTTTTTTAAATTAAGAAGTATGTTTTTATCGATTTATTATTCGTAACTGTACAAAATCCTCGCTTTGTTCACTAAGATTATATTAGCTGGATTAGATTACTGTGCGATCTCCGAGTCGCACTCCCCGCGGAGTGGATTACGACAATTCCGGTCGTAAGTCGGAATTCCGGTCGTAAGGTGGGGAACGATATCGAAAGACATAGGAATATAGGAAGAGGTCGATGAGGGGAAAGCGATTTTCGAAGTACCGGCGATCTAAGGGACCGGGATTAATACATTTACCCCATAAATTTTACACCGTGGGGGTAGTGCATCTACTCAGTGGTCGGTACGGTACCCCGTGTATTTTTGTACGGAAACTTTCTCAATCAGTGATGTGCAGACAGTTCCATTATTTTTTAAAATTATTAACCAATTCACTATGATGTCGCAATTTCCCCGTCCAATCGAGTTTACTAGATTAAGAACCGAAATAACTTACTTACAAAAAATAACCCGTTGTATCCTGATATCGTCTGTATCGTGTCATTATTGAAAGTCAATATTAAGGCGATATAGCAGAACAAGAAAGTCGTCAAAATTATGATTAATGCTACGTATATTCATATTAAGTATCTTTAGAGTGTTCTCGTCATTAGACAAATATTGTTTGCAGTTTTATGGTTGGTCAATTGTTGTGGTGTTAATTGTTTATGGTGTTTACCAAATCGACTATATTAGCCATTCCAGGTACAAAGATGTTTGTGTACAAAGTTTTTCAAGTTTTCTATGTAGACAAAGATAATGACGATAGGCTGACAAAAGACACTTAAAGTAAATATTATCAAGAATATGAACTGAATAATAATAACAATAATAATAATAATAATGCGCATATTCCAGTTTCGGTTTTTTTTTTATTTCTATGAAGACCCGATTCGCCATAAAGATAATACATATTATATAATACTGTTGCCGTAAATACTTCGATAGCTAGTTCTGGGTTTTCTGTTGGTAATGATGAATGCAGTAATTCAATCTATGTAAATTCAAATTCCACAAACTTTTGTGAACCTGTGCTGGTTGACGCCAACGTCGCTCTCGTTGTAGTCTGATGGTCCTTAAATATGATGGTCAGCCACCGAAAACCTTCACACAACCGATAATCCGTTTTTATTATTGCCGCTGTAAAAAGTCCGTCCGAATCACAATAACTCTCTTCCCAAAAGCAGCTTCGCTTTTGTTTTCTGTTTTTAAATCCACACAAAAAAGAACACACATATTCAAACTTTTATATCAGGCCTACTATCGAAGTATACGAGTAAAAGCGCGTAAACATTTACCTACATTAAAGTTACAAAACATTATCTGTGTTATGAAGAAAAAACTAAGGAAAATATAAATAAATAAAAAGTTAGACAAAATATAAATACTTCCGTCACGACCATTATTGTATCTGTAGCTATTCTGTAGTCGTTGCCATTCTCTGGTCAGGGAACCGGCTTTCCATGAGAGCGCCGCTTGCACCAGAGAGTTGGTGCTGAGTTCCAGCCGCAGCTTTACGCCCGCAATTCGATGTCTCAGAAGCATTGTAGATGCGCTACAATAATGCGCCAATCCGAACAATATTCTGTATGAGTTTTTGTACTGAATTCGGAGACGGTTGTACGTCACTTGCTTGTATTTCGACCAGAACTCGTAGGTATACATGCTGGTGAAGAACGATTTAAACAGGATCCTCTTCACTTCCTTGCTGCATCGGTAGAAACGCCGTGACAGCCATTCTACGTCATCATCGTCTTGTCCATCTTCATTGAATATATGGCCAAGGTATTTGACCTTATTTTGAACGCTCAGTTTCGTCCCGTCCAGCCAAACGGGAGGGATATTATCTGGCCCTTTGGCCTATCTGGTCGTGAACCACTCGCCCTCTCTACTCTCGCGAGCAGCAGCGGCGAGTAGTGGCGCACGGCCCTTCGCGGTACAGAACTGTCTGAGAGCTGAGAGTCAACTCGTCGGTGTACTCGGTGTTATTAGCCGGGGAGGGGAACCCGACACCCAACCCGCGCAGTCATCTACCGAGTAATATATAATCATGAAAGAGTAAGGCGTTAACTAAAATATCAGTATGAAAGGCAAATTATGGTATATTATCTGCGTTTCATCTTATCGAATAATCTATTAAGCTATAGCTCGTGTACAAGAGCGAGGTACACCAAATCTATATGTAATATCGTTAATAACTTCATAAATTAACGTTAGGGAAATGATACGTTTCTATTGTTAGTTCGCCAGAGGTCGATCTCCATCCTCCGTCGATCCCATCGCCAACGGAGACGCGGTCCGCCCAAACCCAACACGTGACGAGTAATTCGGTTACCGATTAAATAATCTGACGGTTGATTTAGGTTATGGTGCTAATAATGATACGATGCGGTAAAAGTACTCCGATCGGCACCACTGGGTTTCCTGGTAGATAGTATTGTCCATGTGTGTATGTAGGTATTGCCGTCTTTTTTTGGGAGAATGCAAGAAACGGAAAACGACAGGTGGATCAATCAAAATCTACCCAGCCAAAAGAACAACATTGGACCAGAAAATCAGCACGCACAGTAAAAAGGTTAGTACAGTGTTCAGGTATCGTGTGCGCCCCGCCCTTATCGTCGATCGGAAACCTGGGAACCGGCTATCGAAAGCATTCACGTAAACACCTAGTTAACAAATTAACACAGATCTTTGAATCACTCGCTCGTGGACTTAAACATACATTATTAAAACATCTTTAAAGACAGTGATGCGTATACGGAAAACATATCACATCAATATTCTTACTATTTTCAACATAAGCCAAGCGCTTGTGCTATAAAAATAGGACAAACTTACTGGTCTCCCGGGTCGACGCTCGCCAGGCGAAAGTTTCACTACCAAAGCGACACGCGCGTCATACAATGACGTAATTAATTAAATCCAAATGTAACTGAGATTTATTTTGCAAACTGTCTCTCGTGCGGTATTTTTGTTCGTATAGTCCCTGGTTAAAAGGTAGTAAATTGACCAACTAGAGAGGTGTCAGTTCTCAAGGAAAAGTGTCGACCCAATTTATTTTTATAATTCCGACTAATGTGTGATAAGCGAGAACCCCGCTCTATTAATTAAAACGGAGATAGGCTCGCTCCAATAACTCCGCTCTATTGGTTCGATGAAAGATCAGCCGACAACAACAACAATAACATCATCTCGGTGTTATCGACTCCGCTTCATCCAGAATCGTTCAGTGTACCGGCGCGGGAGGCTGCAGCTGGAGAAATATCCTCGATCTCTCGCAAACATTACTGCTGTTCGAGATGACAGGCCAGTGTATATTTGTTATTCTAATACTGTCATTAGGATATTCAAAAGCCGTCCAGGGATTAAATGAAGGTGAGCAATTGGTGGATATTCCGTAACTGCGGGTCCGACCGTTGTCGAATGGTCGGGGTCGGACGGTCGGGCGGCTCAAATTATTTTAAAAATAACTTCACTTCACATTCACGATCCGAATCAAAGGAAACTAGAAGCAAAACTTTCGGAAACTTTTCAATGCCAAAAATGAATACAAAATTTTGGCAATGATCTTTTTTATTTGATGCATCGCGAATATTTAATAAATTGCCACGTCACGCCAATGAAAGGGTCAAAAGTGATTAATGGATTTAAACCAAAAATAATAAAATGGTTTGTTATTCGTGTTAATCTAGCTACCTACACAGTTTGTTTCCGACTATATTATAGATAAGTCTTTTTTATAACTTTTGGTTTGACTTTAACAATATACAACTCGTAAAAACTGTACAGATAATAACTTTGGAATTTGTCTATTGTGTCTATTGTGAATTTGCAATTTTTCAGAACATAGGTCTGTAAAAATATACGTATAAAATCAATTTATCGAAAAAATATTTTTGTTGCTACCGGGATTCCAACTTGGATCTTTTCCTATCCGGGAAAACGCATTAACCGATTATGCAACACCGACATAATAAGTTGACGACAAATTTTAGAATATGTTGCACTTTCAAATTGATACAAATTACCAAGAATTGGTACCGAGGTCTTTTCTTCAATTTCGTTGATATCTATCGTTTCGTCTTCGATGATTGAGACCAGAGCGATATTCTCTGCAACTCAAGATTGGAAAACTAACGTACTTAACATTTGCAATCCTCATTTGTTATGTCATTCAATTAAATGAATAACTGTCTCATTAGTCCGCGTGTCCATTTCAGTGTCCAATTTGGAAGTTCCCGCATGGAAAGAGTCCCAGAATCCTTTCGAAGAAGAAGGAGACATTCTAACAACGTATCTGAAAAACACAAATGCAAAACAAAACGAAGCTGTGCAGAGCAGAGAAGGTTTTGGAGAATCGGACGCGTTTATCAACGTACGAAATTTTAAAAGAAAACATCTTAAAAGTGACCATATAAAAGGATCGGAAACACATTTAGTGGAGGAAAACGAGGAATGGAATACGAAGAAATCCACCTCGAGTAGGAGAAAGAGATTCGTGTCTTTGTTACAAGTGAGTACTAGTGATATACTGCATTAATGTATCAGTATTGCAATGTGAGACAGAGAAAATGGTGACCCTCTATTTATAGTGTTTATTTATCGTTATAGTGTTTAGTTTATACAAATCCATGTTTATTTTTTAATCAAATTTAAAAATGTAATTTTAATAAATATTATTATCGCGTTCTGCTAGTTTGCGTAGGCTTGCTCGCTCATTAGTGTTACAGCTGTTTCAAACTGTGGATAAACCGTGTACAATCGACTAATGTAAATGATTTTAGTTACCGCTTCCTCTATGGGTGGCTATTCAAGTGGAAGCCGATGTATAAAAATATTATTTTTCTAAGAGGCACCCATCATTAAACCCCATACCCGTTTATGTGTACAATATACGGCTTTGTAATAGGCCTAGTCCACAATATCTTACGGTTGGATACCTGACTAAACTACAAGTTTTGTGCCGTTACAGAAAATATTATTATAAATGTCTATAAAGTTTTGAATTCAAAATGTATTCGTAATTCGGAATCAATTAATCGATAAAATTGCATAACTGTGACTTTATTGAGTTTAATTTGAATATTTTCGATTCGTATTATTAATATATATCTCTACTAGGTATGTTGTACACTAGGTGTATTGTACACTGGGTATGTTGTACACTAGGTATGTTGTACACTAGGTATGTTGTAAACTAGGTATGTTGTATACTAGGTATGTTGTACACTAGGTATGTTGTACACTAGGTATGTTGTACACTAGGTATGTTGTACACTAGGTATGTTGTACAATATATATACTAACATAGAAGAGTCAAGTATCAAGGTGCTAGATAGGTTTAAAAATCTAGAGAATTGCTGTTTGTTTTTAGTTAGTTCCAATTCACCACTAAATTATTCATACAACATATTCGAAACCACCGCTTCTATAAAAGTTATTCCGCCATTCTTTTGGAATCCCTCTCAGGGTCCTCGAGACACGATAAGCGATACACTCGACATGGTCGGGAATAATAACTACAAATCGTCACCGTCAGCAGCAACACAAGATATCTGAGAATTGTGTACTTTACAGAAGAGAGACAAAACTAGATTTAAATGATTTTTATAGAATTACTCAAATATTACTAACCTATCTAGAGTTGTAAAGAGGGGCAGATTCTTTCTAAACTGAACCGAACTAAACTTGGGTACGATTCCCTCGACTTGCGCGCAGTCGATAGGAAGGTTACAGATATGTGCTGATTATGCGTATTTGATTTGCACGCCCCTAGCGGACTCTATCGTGAAACTAGTGATATAGAACGATTCCCCGCGAAAATTCAAATCCAATGATATAAATTGCTTAATTTTATAAAAAATTGAGATGTGCGATGTCGCTGCTCAGATGACGAAATGCATTTAATATGTTGCGCGGTGAGGGAGTTCGCAAGCGGTTACCGAAAAGAATTAGTTAAAGAGTTTGGAGAGAAATTGTGATGGGTGTTGCAGCCGGACGAGCCCCACCAGGCCTGCGAGGCTCCGGGAGGCGGATCAGGTCACTGCCGCCATCTCCGGCACTGCCTCCGGGGCGGACCGCTCTCCTTCATCAACAATTTCTGCATCATATCGGGCGGGTGAGTTCAAGTTGCGCTTTTTTCTGAAGGTGACATTTTTTAGATGTGAATCTGCACTATATTACAATTTATGGACGCAGCGGCAGAAGGAGATTGAAGGAGCAAAAGAAATACAAATCTGGTCACTGAACATTACCAAGCGAGCCTAGCAAAACTGTAGTATAACTGGAAATACAAAAATGCGACTGATCGGAACGCTTTGAGAATTTGGGAAAGAATGATATAGTGTTTAATGTTTAGGGTTGTAAATGGAAGATAAGATAGGTCATGAGATATCAGGAGGTTGTGCGAATCCCCCGCACTATAAACTACACCGGGCGCTTACCCGTTCCTTTGAATTATAACGCGGAATGTGTGTGTGTGTGTGTGTGTATACTGACAGTAGATCGATGTTTATTGATGCTTAAAACACAGCTACTGATCGAGAATAAGCACTCAAGTTCAAGTTGGTTTGTGAACTTTTAAAATAATAATTATGAAAGTCCACATAAATATTCAGGCATATAATCGGGTCTATTCTCAATTTCAAATCAATGTCAATAACCATGATCTACATCGCTATTGTATAACATTGTATACTTCGTCAATTTTGACGTTCTCTACGATTGAGTGACGTGAAACCAAAGGTTCAATTTTAGCAATTGGTTATGTGAATATAGCAAATGTTTGTTGTCTATAGTTGGATATTTTTATTTATGGTATAGTCGGCTTCTGATTGGTCGATAACCAAATAGACATGAAAAAGGGTTGTGCATTCGCAAGCATCGACATCAGTACATGATTTTATTTTTTGTTTTATTAGAAAAATAAACACGGATTATAATTTTTAAAATGTCTTATATACACATTCTTATTAATATATAATAATTAATGACTTACTAAAATAAGTAAACTGTCTCTCTGAAACGCATGATTAATAAGTATTTTCATTAATTTATACCATGTTTCAAACTTTTTGTGTTAGCAACTGATTTAATTTGTTGATTCGCTAATTTGTTTTTACAAAGGGAACTTTACAAAAGTACAATAAAAGGGTATTTAACGATCCAGCGTCTTTATTTATTCAACATATTTTTTTGGATTCCGAGCCGATGCGGGACAAACATTTGATACGCACTGATTTAAGGGTAGGAATACAGCCAATAGCAGAAGAGATAACGTAATAACGTATATGCCGCATTTTTGTCTTCATGGAAAAGCCATTAGCGGTACAAGTATCCATATGGACACACATATTTTGATCTTTGAGTGACATGGATTTTCATTTCTTTTTAAACTATTTTTTTATATCTACATTCCAGAGAACTAGTAACTGGAAGAATTAACAGACGCATTGCTTGACAAACGAGTTCATTCTTATATCCAACGTACAACTCCAAAATAACATTTTACTTAGAACCACATTATAGCCAGTCAAAATTAAAATTCCAACAAAACAACTAATTTCATCTGAAGTGAAGGTTTATATTGGTTTATTTTTGAAATGTAAGTATTTATTAGACTCCTCAATAAGCTAATTTATGATAGTATCATAGAAAAATAATTCAAACAACTGAGTTGTAGATTTTTTTTGAACCAACTATAATCCGATATCTTTTATCAATTTGGTCCATTTTTATGCATACACATGCAT
This sequence comes from Eubasilissa regina, assembly GCA_022840565.1. Taxonomy (NCBI): domain Eukaryota; kingdom Metazoa; phylum Arthropoda; class Insecta; order Trichoptera; family Phryganeidae; genus Eubasilissa; species Eubasilissa regina. Next base: position 141,632 of record JAINEB010000014.1, read on the forward strand.
TATCATTACATCATCGGCAAATAATTATCAATAATTTAAATTATCTATTTTGCCGCCTTCGTCTTCATCATCCAAATTTTCATCGTTAAAATGGCGGTGATATATATATATATCTATATATATATATCACCGCCAGATCCTGCCATTTTAAAATGGCGGTGATATATATATATATATATATATCACCGCCAGATCCTGCCATTTTAACGATGAAAATTTGGATGATGAAGACGAAGGCGGCAAAATAGATAATTTAAATTATTGATAATTATTTGCCGATGATGTAATGATAATGCATGTGTATGCATAAAAATGGACCAAATTGATAAAAGATATCGGATTATAGTTGGTTCAAAAATAAATCTACAACTCAGCTGTTTGAATTATTTTTCTATGATACTATCATAAATTAGCTTATTGAGGAGTCTAATAAATACTTACAATTCAAAAATAAACCAATATAATATATATATATATATATACATATCATACTCAGTAACTTCATCACTATTCTCTTCTTCTATTACGTCCAATATACCATTTACTGACAGTAATCTTTTCGTTCTAATATAAAAAAAAAACAAAAATAATATTATTTCTTGAAAATCATATTATTTAATTTGTTATGTTTACTATCAAGCTTGTCCATATGGACACGCTTGGGTTCACGGTAATTGATTGCATCATTAAAATACACAAACATCAGTTATTATTATTCAAATTTTAATTTTACATACTTATGATTCATTCTATAAAATAAAAAAGATTTTCGATTCAATCAACGCAATAAAAATACTTAACTCAGACATCGAATCACAGTTTTTTCGTTCGTAATATGAGCGTCCACTTTGATAATTAATATTGTTTTCACTAAATTGTCCAGAATCTCGAAAGAACGTCTGGATCGAGCTGCATACCACACTCGAATGACTCGTGCAAAGAACATGAACGTTTTCTTAGAAATTACACAATACGAGACCAACATCGGCAACAATAATTTTGTGTCCATATGGACATCTGTGACACTAATGCAAACTATTGGGTCTGGTACTAATGCGTTTTAATCTTACTAAATTTTTATGTAGGTGTTGGCAAAGAAATTTCCCTTCAAAAATTCAAGTTTTTTCTTTCTTCTTTTTATTTCTTTTTTTTCTTTCTTTCTTTCTTCTTTTTTTAACTTTCTTAGCTTATGAGCTTTGGGTGACAGACAAACGTGATTCACATGCACTGTCTTTGGGTAATGCGTGATTAAATAAAGGAATAGTTTTCACCTTTGTACTTCCTAATACGTAGTCATTATTTAATAGTTCCCATTGTATTTATGCTTTCATTATAAATAACCATCTGTCTATCGTACGAATTTTATTTGAACATTGAAAACTGTGAAAAATTTATGCACGCCCATTTAAAACATCTCCATTAAAATAATCGAATCTCCCGAAATATGTACTTTTTAAGGACTTTAATGCATGAAATATGAAAATAATAATTCTAATAAAAAAATTTACCACAATAAAAGTCGGTATTATTTTTGCGAGATCATTCATTCTGCACATCCCTAAATGAAAAGTAAGAATTCTAATATTTACTACGGATATTACTTGTCAACGTAAATGAAACAAAACTTTGTTTTGATTTACGAAGTTATTTATTGAATTAACAAATGGATATGTCGGCTCACCGTGGACTTGAAATGTTGTCGATACAGAGAAGCCTGATGCTGGATTGAAAATCAGGCCAAAATGTTAAATAATTGCATTGATTGGGTGTACTCCATATAAATGTAAGGTTAGTTTAATTTTCCAAATTTAATGTTTTGTAATGAAATTGATCTGTATGATTCTGAAACCAAGTCAAGATTTTAAATGAACATATTTTGTATTTACTTATAATACAAAGATTATGTGTCTGAAAATTTTATACACAATTTGATTATTTTTGCTGTACTTTTTAATTCACATTTATTTAGAATCAAACATGTGTCCCTCAGATCAAACAGTTAATGCTTTTATTCCTGGATTATGTGGCTTATCATTGAATTTGATCTAATACAGTACATTTCAGTCTTTTATAGAATTGCGTTCAAACGTCAAGAAGAGAGCAAAAGATCATTTGGTAAAGTCCAGGAAGACAAGAGGGGCACCTCCCACATTACCTTTCTCAGAACAGGATGAGAGATTCCTAGCAGTCGAGAGGATGCTGGGAGTAAATGGAAATCCAGAACTTCAAGAGATTAGAGTTAACATATCTCCGGACATTAGCCTACCAGGGAATGTACAAGGAGAAAGCCAGGCGTCCATTTCACCATCACCGTCATATTCAGTCAGGGTCTTCACAAATCTTCACTGTGAAAAATAGTCCAGTTCAACCACTGAGGCCCTTCGTGGTCACGCCCATGACCACGGCCTTACACGACTAGAAGATCCCTGGCAGAAAGAGCTATGCAGATGCGAGCATTATGTTTAGAAGTGTGGCGCGGACCGTTTTCTTAGCATGATATGTCATGCTGAGAAAATGTCAAGCATTAAAAGAACACATAATCACATTGTTATATTTTTTAACTGAACCCCGGTTAGTTATCTCCTCAGATGATAAACCAAAAGGGAGCTTCTAGTCATGTATAGGTACGGAGATCGCCTTGACCTCTGCACTGGACTACGCCACAGTGGCAGAACGGGAGGTTCCTGACTGAACGTTACTTATTAGAGAAATATCTGTCATTGTGGGAATGGATGTGCAGATTTCCCCTTGTACCTGGTAGGACAACAGTCTACTTTGTACCCAAGTGTACATTCTACATTAAAGAATCGTTAATTACTGCCAAGGTGGGCGACCTGTTTGCCTGACTTAATTTACTTACCACTTTTATTTATTTTCTATAATGCATATCTATATCCATGTTTTATTAATGTATGCAGACAGATTTGTTTATTATTACTACAGTTAAATGTGAAATAATATTTGTAAGTTTATATAAAAACATAACATTAAACCTGTGTTTTAATATTCAAAATATATAACACTTCTTTCCAAATAAAAAGTATGTATGAGGAGGATATCTGCTATCGGTTTATTTACAACATTCTAAAAATAAGGGAAATTAAATAAAAATATGAGTTGTACATAATGAATTTAATAATACATATAGGTAAGGAATATCCCCTGATTCTATTACAATTGTCAGAAAGAATCGGGGAAAAAAACTGACATGATAATACTTTCAATATATTCACAAACGTTTGTTTACAAGATAAAAATGTAATAATACTTGAGAGGTTATGTATAAAGGTCAACAACAGTAAATTAGGATCAACAAAGAAGACAGGCTAATTTATTAATGTAATAAAGGAAAAATGTTCCTGTAAAACTTCATTCCAGACACCCCGTTCTTGAATTGGAATGCTTATCGAATGTTCATTAGTTGGAGGATTTCCAATGACATGAAGAACTGCATGAATTATTATGAACATAGAAGATTCGCCCAGCAACAGTAGGACTATAGTTCAAAACTCTGCTTCATAATATACCAAAATCTTGATTTTAAAACTCATATACATCTTTCCACAACATTTCTTGATTAAATGTAGGCTTTATTTGTATCCGGATTCCGGTGTATTCCTTCCTCGATTTTCAGAAGGTGTGATAAGCCAGGAGCAATGGTTCTGATGGATATCCAGAATTACCTGAAAATTCAATAATACATCATCATAATACCCAAAAAACGTAATGCGATTTGTATATTTTCACAATATATTTGAAATTAAAATTACCAATCTCATTTCAATTTTATAAAAATCTTCTAATTTGTGATGTGTGCCATATTACTGCGTCGTTAGTGCACCCGGGATACAATGCATTAAAAGACAAAATCTTAAGATCTAGGCTCCACATATCTGTAACAAAATAATAATTAAAACGTAATTATAAAAATTATGTATGGTACAATCGAAATTCGAAAAATAACCTAAAAACGCGAGTATTATTTTAAAACATCTATCTTCATTTGACGTGAGAGATCTTGCCACCTTTACCGCCTTGATAAGGAAACAGTTATGCATCCAATAAATATATAACTGTTTCCTTATCGAGGCGGTAAAGTTATAAAAACTGGTTATTTGGAATCTCCAGCGGGTTACAGAAATCTCGCGAACGAAGTCTATCTATTCTCGAGTTTCGACTAAAATATCAGTTTTTAAATAAAATAAGTACTAATACAGTATTCAAAGTTCACAGAAAAAGATTTGTTTCATAAATTACCTATTAATTTCCTCATCCACAGCGTCGTAGTGAAGAATCACGGCCAATCCTGTCGCCATGTTTATGTTTTGACAGATTATGGTACGTTTATCTCCCTCACTCTCTCTCTCTCTCTCTCTCATTCAAATATAACACGGACGTTAATTTACGTACTGTCTATTTTTGAGAGAAGGTGTAACAATCACCATCATTTCAATATTGCAATCTTGAGAATCGGCCTGAATATAGCAGTTTAGTAAAACAATAAAAAGGAAAAAGTTGGGAGAAAGGGTGGGGAGGTTGAAACTATTGCTGTGGTAAAGGGAGAGCAACATGTGTTTGAAGGTGAAAGCTAAGATGGTGGTGATTCAAAAAAAAAACTCTTTAAGCATAGTAAGACTAATGTTGAAAATGTCAATTTATGTTAGGGTTTAAGCTCAGGGGCCGAGTTCCCTGACGCTGCGGCGCATTATACTGTTGCCTGTTTATCCGTCGGTACCGGCGTGATGCCCTTTTTGCACCAGATATATGCAAGGATGCGTACAAATTGTAGAGGCGATAGACCTTCACATGAGAGCAGAAACGCAAGAGGATAGATGCTCTGGAAATGTGGCGTTGGCGACCCACGGACTAATTTAAGTTAAAATAGAAAATTTAGCTTAATTACTTAATTAAGTCCACTTCACATCACTCCGCACGCAACATTTCACCTAAACATGTGTCTCCATTTACTGGGTCGACATAATAAATAGAAACATTTGTTAGCATATGTAAACTGAATCAATTTACTTAAGCTATTTACTGTACTGTACTAGTATCCTGCATATAATAAATATTCTCCACGATTCCGCCCGTATTGCACAGCAGCGAAATTAAACAATATTAAAAAAAAAAATTAACAAACTTTTAATGAATGTGGAATATCATCGATCTCACTACATACGTATATTGGTAATTGCATACATACTTCTAATTATTAAAATTCACGGAGAGAAAGAGAATGTGAAATTTATAAACAATAATATGAGCACATCAATTTAAATATTGAAATTATTATTTTACTATGATTTTTTTAAATAAATTAAAAATTATTAATTTGCTGGCGGGATATTAATTTCTGTACACATCTTGTCTATCTTATTCTTGTATTCATTAGGTAGACCTATGTATTAATAGTCGATAGACCCGGATTATATGATAAATATTTGTCTTTAATCACTATAAGAGAAAACGGAAGGTTTCCTATTAATAATAATTATTGTTATTTATATTGTGTTTTTGAAAATAACGACTATTAAAATAACTGACACGTAATATTGTGCGTGATGAAAACACTTATTTTATTCTATATTATATTTTGGATTGAAATGGGCAGACATTCTTTTTATTATTATATTTTTAATACGTTTCGGTAGTTGTCCCGGTTCGGATCTCCGCTATGTAGAATCCAGTGCTCCCGCCGCCCCTTCCTGGCGTACGGTAGCGTGGCCGAGCGGTCTAAGGCGCTGGTTTAAGGCACCAGTCTCTTCGGAGGCGTGGGTTCGAATCCCACCGCTGCCAAGATTTTTTTCTTTCTTTTACGTTACTATGTATTCACCCAATTGAGTCTGCAGTGCGCGATCCGCGACGCCATTATTGCCTGGAGTCAATTTAGTGTCAATCCAATCATTTTACAAAAACTACAGCAATATGTACTTTCAATCTATTTTATGAAAGATTAATTCAATCTTAAAGCATTTCTTTAAAAAATGCCTAAATATATCGTTTGTAATTATCACAAAAAAATATAATGCCAGAACCCTATTGAATCTTTTTCGCAATAATTATCTTTGGTACACCGAATCTCGAAATATTTCCATATGAAGAAAAAAATAAAACACAATATAAATATCGACCGTTATTAAATTTCGTCAACGTCTTTCGTAAGATAATAAACTACAGTTTAAATTTGAATTAAACCTATAAACCACAATTCAACATATTTAAATTAAACCTAGTCCCTAAAATGTGACGATCTATTAGCCGGTAAGGTCTTCTTAAACTTGAACATTTCGTTGAATGCATTAAACAGGTCGTAGAACTTTTAAAATATGTCTGCACCCAAAAAGGGTCGCACACATTGTACTACGTAATTGGAAGGTCTGGAGTTATAGATTACACATTTCTATTTTTTTTTGATTACTTAATTACACGAGACAACAGAAATACATTTCTTTTTATAAAAATTCCGTAATAATTGAAGATGATGGCTTCGTATTTTTGCTGACGGTAGACGAAGTAGTGGTATTATAGGGCCTTAAGGTTTGCACATGTTTGTGTGATCATAAAAGCCGACAATTCAATGAACACAAAATTGATAATCAGGAAAATACAATTGCAGATCATTTTTTAATGCAGTAATTGAATAAAAATATCTACATATTTTTTAATTATTTAATTTTATCATTTAAAAAATTGCATAACATTGAAATATGTAAATACGCCGCTCTCATTGCGAATACACACACATACTTACATACCGATTTTGCACATAAGTTAGGTTAAATGAAAGAAATGTTGTTTGCGTGTTGAGGTGTTTATTGTGATGGATATAACAATGAAGACAGATAGAATTAGAGAAATTAATGAAGATGTAGAAGGTGCGTGTGTATTATGAACTGAAATGAAACGAGTCGGCGGTCTTGCTCGGCGCGCGTGGGCCGGCAAGACCGTCATTGTGAAACTGGAGAGACCGCTTGAGCCAGACTTGTAGCGGCAGCCAGCAGCGCTTTCGCTAGCGCCGATGCCGACTGAGATGGCGGTGAATATAAATTCTGATTGCTACATTAGTATATTTAAAAAAAACACAAAGATGTAACACTAGCTTATAATATATTTCTAGATTCATTCCACTCATTGGTGTTTGCTGCCCCGATGCAGAGGAGAGTAAGATCCAGATCAGTACAGCCGGAGGGCAGCTTCAGGGTATCGCATCTGCACCAGAGCCTGACACCATGGACTCTAAAGAAGCCATCGTCTTCAGAGAAAATGAGAATCCAGAAGTTAAAGGTTGATTTTGTCAGACGATAGATGAACACAATAATTGATAGATATAGATGGCAGAAGACCGAATGATCATACCTGTGACCGACTAACTCATCATCACCACAGTTTCTCCTCAGGAGTGGACTACAAATACAAACTCGCCAAATGCCACTTACACTCACAAAAACTCTTCCATCCTGGTTCATATCTGAACATCATGATCCTTTAATCTGTTTCTACAATGCCTCTGCTTGCAAAGCTCCATTCATTTCTAGGACCGGGAGATCCACCTCACCTTGTATAGTGATCATGTTTGCCAGGCTGTCTCCAACTCTTCTAACAACATGCAAGAATTCTTTTCTCACATGATTGAGAGTAAAGATAGTATAAGCAGAATACGATACCAACACCACATGTCGAGGATTTTCCTTTATTCCTTCTCAGAGTCCATGTTTCAACTTTGTTAGATATATAATATATAAAAAAAAACGTATCTTAAATTCAAAGGAAAAATATATTTTTGAGGAGAACACATTATTATTGTGAAGATGAGTTTTTCAGAATATAGTTCTATGGTATTATAATACAAATTAAATCATTCCCATTACACAACTAAAATACTACCTCATGTAAAATAAGGAATCTGTCAGCTGTAATGTTTTGATATTTTATTTGTTTGAATCATGAATCAATATTACTTACTTTGTATTGGAGATAGAAACATTGACTATCTGTAAAAACCTCACAATAAAATTACCTTATTCAACAGAAATAATTTTACTTTCCAGAAAACGAGTTGGAAGCTATAGTCTTCAGAGAAAATGAAGAACCTCGGGATCCAGATGAAAAAGGTTGGTATTGTCAGAATCACAGTAGACGCACATGGTGTTCTGGTGCCAATACGAACGTATAGAGAAGTGAAGTTTGGAATTAACCAAAGAAAAAAGTAGACTAAATACAATGAAATACAATAACTCATGTGCATGTGTGAAAAATCTATGTATGACAGAGTGAAAAATGAACAAATTAGATAATATACAGGTGGACCTCGACTTTCGTACATGATTAGTTTCTCAAAAATGTACGAAAGATGGAAAAAAACACGTAGTAAAAAGTAAATGAAAGAGCATTTATTCCTTAATAAGTTTATCAAGAGTTGATTGCATTATATTTTTCTACTTTTTTTACCAATGTAATTATTTGTGAAATCAGAAAGGAGACTTAAATAGGCACACTGGGGAGAAACTATTTCAATGTTAGTGTAATTATTCGTCATCTACACAGGTTGCCAACTTGTGTCAAAATGACAACTTCGAAGCATGAACCGATCGTTTGCGCCTTTTTTAAAATTCAGAAAGATAGTCGGTAGAATTAAGTAAAATGGTCCGGTTTGAGCATGAGGGACACATGATTGAGAGAACGGTTAAGAAAATATACGAGGCAAATGCTGAAGGTAGCAGGAACAGAGAGCCTCTACGAAACATCTAGTGTGATGGATAATTTTAATATTGGAAAATGGGCCTGTTAGAAGCTTCAACAATCAACGAGCATATATTATAGTTAAAAAAATATGAACATGAGTGATGTAAGAAATGGACATAACGGTATGTCATAAATCATTAATATGTTCATTGTCTATCTATAAATCAAGAAGTTTTAAAATGAGCCGAAAATTCTTTCAGGATGTGGAGTAAGCAATGTGTACCAGACCAAAATTGTGGGCGGCTGGCCTGCTGGGGTCCGCGACTGGCCTTGGATGGCTGCCCTCTTGCGGGACTCCGGAGGAGCGGGCTGGGGCTTGTGGGGCAACACTCTGGGAGGTGCGCGTTGGGAAGGCTTCTGCGGAGGAGTTCTCATCACGGACAGACATGTCCTAACCGCTGCCCATTGCCTCACCGAGTTAGTCCAGCTTATACATGACGTATTGTGGATTCATAAATAAGTTTTACTATTGAAGTTGATTTTTTTAAAATGTTTTAACCAATTATTCAATTACTTTAGTACTAATTATATTACAATATATACAAAGTCAGACATTGCTTCAAATATTAAAATTTTCAGTTTAAAACCCCAAGATATCCGAGTGCGACTCGCCGAATATGACTTCACTCGTTCTGATGAGTCAAATTCGAGAGATTTTAAAGTTGTGGAGATCATATCGCATCCAGAATTCAACGATTCTACTCTATACATCGACGACCTAGCTATCCTGAAGTTACACAGGCCGACATCATTCAACTCTGATATTTGGCCGATATGTCTGCCGCCTATCGATGATCATTTTGCAAATAAGTCAGCAATAGTGACAGGTAATACTCATGAAGTTTGTGTTTAGGTTAGAAGTATTGTTAAGCGGCCCTAGAGTACAGTGTAGTCCCTATTTACGGAGTTTATCTATTTGCCAACATCAGCCAACGCGGCCGTGAGGTGCTGATGCAGCTGAGGTCCCAGGCCGCCACACGCCCACGCTAGGATTCATCTCTTGTTCCAGGAGATAGACCGGACACCATACTGTCTCAGCCTTGTCTATAACACCCATCGCTCATATGCCACCTGTTGCAGCGGGGTCTCTCCTTAACCTGCGGGTGGACCAGGACCGTACATCTCTGGGTCCACCGCAGTGATCCCACTCTTAGTGTACGCTATCGACTCAACCCACTCCCTCTTTTCGAGCATCCCACCCAAAAGTGACATCTCGCCCTGCTGCCCACCAGTTGGATTCTCCGATTCGTCCATTTAGACAGCCAATCATCATAAGTCGGCAAAGTAGACTATCCAGACCTCGGAGCGCAGATTGATTTGAAATTGAATTATTGTCAAAAAAGGTGCATTCTATCACGGAAAAAGCACTGCCAATAATGCTCTTTCTCATCACATCCCTTATCAAATCTTCAACATATCAAAATAATTTTTACTATTGATGAAAATTATTTTGAAATGATTAAGCAAAGAACTATATTATCTCAATTTCATATTGATAATTTTTTCTATCCATTATATATAACTGTTTGAATATTTCAACATTTTGCAAAAAAAAATTATGCAAACCAAATTCAAATTTAGGATTAGCAGAGAAACAGTGCCATGTTTCATCATCTGGTGTATTTTACATTACAGGATGGGGTACTCAGGCTTACGGAGGGGCGCTGAGCGAGGTTCTGTTACAAGTGGAAGTCCCCGTTTTACCCCAGGAGAGGTGCCGTGAGATCCTGTTGCGGAACGTGCCCCCCGCCACTCTGTGCGCTGGACGAGGAGGCAAGGACTCCTGCCAGGTGTGATATCTTACTCGCAGGATATGTATGAGCCACAACTGAGATCTTTCTGTATGTAGAAGTAGTGGCTCCATGCTGAGCATCTCCCTTCTCACTCAGTCCATTAACGTCACTCCTATTAATCCCCTAAGATATCTCATTTCGACAGCCTGAATTAGATCTAACTCTCTAAAGTGAAACTGTATACAGATGATCTCGACATTAAACTGGGATGGCTATCATTAGGAATTTAATTTTTTTTTTCCAATTCCTTAATCTACGATACTCCTCATACTCTACTACTACAAGTGCATCAGCGCTGATCGCTTTGACACTTTTACTAACTACCTTATTGTAATAAATATCATATGTATTTTATATTAATACATGAATTGAAAGGGTAAAGAATTCTGATAAAAAATCCTGCTAGGAATTTAACACCACTAACTGTCCTAATCTACTTCCCCTTCCGGTATCCCATTGCTAGAGAATTATACACCAAAGTCATCAGACCTGTTCAATTATGCCCGTGAATGCTGATTATGCACTGCACCTCGGTGAATTCCTTGTCTAATTAGACATCACAGGTTCTTACTGCCAACCCTTTCAAGCAACCTATGTGGCATCATAAAAAGACCACTTCAGCAATCTCCTACTAGAGGTAATATAATATTAAATACTCAGGTTTTCATTCCAATTCAATCTACCACCCGAATCCAGATGCATTCTCTCCAATCTTCATTTTTCTTTAATCAATAATTTTGTTCAAAAAATGTAATATACGATTTATGTTGGCCAGGGTGATAGCGGAGGTCCCCTTATGCATCGCCTCGAGTCGGGGAGGTGGGCTGTGGTAGGGGTGGTGTCCTGGGGCATGCGCTGCGGGGAGAAGCCTGGCCTATACACTCGAGTCAACCACTACCTGCCGTGGATCATGGACAACTGCGTCTTTTGAGTCCATTATTTTATTTATAATATAGATGCATACTCTTGTATTGTAAAGTAAGCAATTCGCTTCAGCTGTGAATGTGACTAATTTGATCGTTTCTCAGGGCAGAGATCCAACCCCCGACTACTTGATGCCAAATTGCAGAAAAATTTTTTTGGTGGAGATTATCCGGGTCAATTTTTTCCCTTTCTGCTCCAGATAGTAGTGAGCCTACTGAATTATATTATGTACATCATTTTAATACCATTTTTAACATATTTGAATGTATTTTATTTTTAATTCAAATTGTGAGACTAAGATTTAATGAAGTATTTATCAAATAAATGAAAAGAAGGGAAGATGGGTTTTTTACTATACACAATTAAAACACACAAGTTAATGACACAATTTTAATATTAAAATTAAACATTGTCAAGGCCACGAGCAGCGCGCCGCACATAGCCACGAGACACAGCTGTGATGGCACAACATTCTCTCACTTTATTGCACAGTTTGTGGCGGAACTTCGTTTGTACAGAAATGTCTTCAATCATCATAGGCTGTATACAATATATAGCAGCTCGTAAAGATAACAATAATTTGACATAACATTATGAAAATAAGATATCAGTGTACAGACAGTGTGCTACAAGAAATATACTATTAAACTCTGAATATCACAGGGTGCTCCCACAATTATACTCCAGTTTGTTCAAAATACACATTAGGCTGATTCCCGACTGCCCGTGAAAGCGGTACGGTAAGATCCCAGCAGTTGGGTCTCGCTGCGTGTCACATTAGATTAGTTCAAACCGGAAGCATGAATAGAATAGAAGAATGCTCAATACCAGCTGGATAGATAGAGATACGAATGAAGAAAAATATGTATATATACCTAATTAAAACAATAAAACCTGAAAACTTCAATACCTTCGATATGTGATAAGATATCAAATCCTGCTTCTCACAATCCACGCCAAGATGGCTGAAAATCAGACCCCCATTAGGATAATATCATAGCCCAATAACCTAGCCGGTCTACTGTAAACAAAGTGATGATAGCCAACTTCTGCTGAAAGGATAAGGCACGAGAAGAAGTGGCATACACTAGGCATTAGATTATTCTGCTGACGATGGGCTGTATTGCTGTAAGCCTTTTGATCTGTATTTTAGATTTATTCTCCACAAATTGGTCATGCACGGTTTGTAGATTGTATGACACGCAAGCCCCTGGTTCCAAGAGAACACCAACACGATAACTCGAAGATCAGTCACATGTAAAACATCATAACTAGAAGTACCGCCGGACGGAGCCTGGAAGTTCGCTAGTCACGGAAAATGACTAAGAATAGTTGGCTATAATATTAAATTTACTAAGATGATCATACACTACAATGAGATTAAAAATAACAGATTATATAATTAGTCCACTCCGGGACAATATTAATGAGACAATATGATGGGTACATTTTTATACATACAAAAATAATTCATTCCATGCAATAAACATGTAAAAAAAAAAAAAAAACATTAAATAATTAACTATCCAATTACTATATCAGCTTGTCTCAAAAGTCTTAAAACAAAACATATTTTGAATTTTTTCTGTCTCGCAACCGTAGTCGCATCCTCAGTGTTATTATTTATTTTCATCCCCACGGGCGCAGGAGATACAAGAATTCCTGTTATGCTACATTACACAACAAATACTTTTGAGACAACTTAATATTTATGTAATTGTATACTATATTTATAAAACTACATAATAAATCCCTTTCTAATAAAGGAATATTTCTTCAGGTTGATCAATTGAATGTGTATGGGTGGGATGACGGGCGTAAACGATAAGAACTCGATAGAAAATTAAATGGCAGCGTGTTCTTATTTAAATTGTCAAAAATTTGTGCCAAACTTAAAACAAAATATCCTTTTGAAATTTGCACATTACTACTGTATTTGTGTGGTTTTTCAGTTATGTAAAATGAAGTATACAGGCATGTCTCGAATAGTGACAACTCCCTATACTCTACCACTACGCATTCCCATCATAGCCTCTTTATTCATTATGGCGGTGAATATCAAACTTTTTGTAACTTTCAAAGAATAAATAAATAATTAGAGATATTACATTTTAAATTTCCCGTGATTAACCAGATCAACTGGGATGCGGATTAACCGCATTCCACATAGTTCATATATATATATATATACACATGTAGTTTAGAATCGAGCACTTCAGCTGTCCGAAGAGTGATCTCTCAAAACATCAATTTTATATTTAGTGTAATACAATAGATTGCAGTGTGGTAAATTATGATGGCGGCGGGGTTTGCTGTCAGAGGTGCCAGTTTACCTAATTTGTAAATATTTTATGCTGAATTAAAGTTGCAGGGTAAAGCACGGCATCAGACAAATTACCGTTCAAGGCAAAAAATTAAATAGTGACGGTCTAGCTGCACGAGAATTCATCTCTAAGTTTCAAGCATTAATAAAATCTGAAGATCTTGTGCCGGAGCAAGTTTAAATCCCCGCTTAAACCAGATTGGACATTATAAAGAATGTCACGAAAAGTGCAACAAATTGGCAAAAACTTTTGAATATTTTTTCAACACTTTCGGATCAACCAAAAGACATTTGATTATCTGTGATTTTTTTCACCATCTATCCCAGATAATCGGGAGTCTACTGTACTTACCATTTTCTTAACATATTCTCTGGCAATTCAATTTCATCAGTATTCTCAAATACCACCTATTTTAAAGGATAGCCATGACATATCTCACAATTGATGTTGATGAACTCGTAACCATTTAACTGACCGCATGGAGTTATATTTCAAATGCCAAGGAATCAGACGATGGTTATTACATTTTTATTGAGGCCTAAGGAAGCTACCGTAAGAATACTCATGGCGAGATATGTAGAGGTTGGCAGGGAACGTATTAACATGAGGTCTACAGACACTGTATATTTTGATTACAATTATGTTATGATGATCAGTTATGCTCGTAAACGATGATATCAGTGTGGTACAAGTGTCATTAAGTGAAAACAGGCTGTACTTGGAATAGTCAACTTTTTCGATTAAGAGCACTTGCATGGGACCGAAGGGGGCGTTATTACGAGACACACCTGTATATTTTTAAATACTAAAAATTTGTCAAATTAGTGTGGGTATTGTACATACATAAAATAATTAGAATTACATTTGTATACAAAATTGACATATCTATTTATATAAAATTGACATAACTATTTGCGCAAAATAACTAAATAGGTAATAAACTATTACTAGTGATGAGGGAGTGTAATGGGGATGATCTGGTACAAGGAGAGATAGGTAGATAGATAGAAGAGATAGGACACCTGCAATGTGGGATCAGGGGGGAAGACAGAGGAGACAATGCGGCAACTAGAAGAATGCTAAGAACCTGCTACTAGTGAATAATTAGAAATGGACAGCAGAAATCAGAGTATCGTGTATCGAGAATGGTATGAAATCCTGACGCGAGGTTGTAGTGGGGGAGTAACACCCACAAAAGCCTCCACACAAGCCAGGTCCAGCAGATTAGACCACAATGGCAATGTCGAGGGTGGATGGTGCTCTGTAGTAACTTCGGTCATGGAGGAGGCTGAGGCTCGATTCGGGCTGTAGCACAATTAAAGGAAGGAAGGCAGAAGGGGAGGCTACGGAAGAAGAAGGGAATATGGCATTGGGACATTATTATTATTATGATTAGATCCAAACATTTATAAAAACACTTTTTTTAGATATAAAAATATGGTAACGCTATCCTGCATAGTGCACATAGTGACTTCGAATGAACGCTATATAACAAGACATGACAAAGGAAAACATTTCAAATAAATTGTCACTCAGAGCCATAACACACTATATCCACGGTATGACACTGCGGTCAAATATACACACAACACATTGGGAGAATTGTGAAATGAAACAATTGGGAAATGAAAAAAAAAAGACAATCTGGACATGGGTGCAAAATTTTTCAATTCAGAATTTATTTTCATTTTTTATATCTGAATTGTAGAAATTCTAAAAAAACTCTAAAATAAGAGTTCATTTTAATTTTATTTAATTTCTACTTTACGAAGGTTATTACATTATTTTTGCATGTAAAGAAATTTTAAAAACTTTATTGACGAAATACAATTACGAGTATATATCAGACATAATAAGTATATTGTACGTGCTTGAGAGGTCACCGCAGTGATGCCTTATAAATTATATGATAAAAGACACAAGCCAGTTATTAAAAATATTTTTACTGTGAATCATCAGCGGAGCACCAGAAAGACGTGAGATAGATTTTGGCGAACAAAGATTGTCATTTTTTGATAAAATACGTCAGACTGGTGCCCCTCGCTGCTTGATCGTTGAAATGGTGAGAAATATATGAATGAATATATTGTTTGTATGCAAAATAAAAGGAGGCATTCTGCAGGCGGCGACGCATTCTCAATTCTGTCTCCATAGTATCCCTTGTTTGAACATCTTTTGTGTTTCATTTCTTTTGACCTCATCATCATTACCAGTCGAAAGAAGCGGAAATCGGCGAATCACCCCTGTCTACATTTCTTTTATGGAACAAGTGGTCCTCCGAGCCGGATTGGCAATTTACACTTCACCAGTATTAGTATTCATGCTGTACCATTTCTCAATCAGGGTTGCGATCAGGACACGCCGTAAAGGAACAAGAGGAAGAAGACATGCAACACAACGAACCGCCAGACTAGGATGAAGGGCAGTCCGAGGACGACCGTGGCTCACAAGCACGTGCAACTCAAGAATCCTCCAGTGTGACCAAGGATACCATCCACCGGCTGAGGGCAGAGATCCGTCAGCTTGTGAGAGACCTCCAATACAACCATCTGGAGGCGCACTCGAGATTTGTACGACCCCAGATGTTAATAGGGCAAGATAATGCCCATTTGATATTAGCCAGATCTCAGGATATGGGAAGCAGCGGACGCACTTTCTGGTCAAGAACGAACCTCGGACGGGCCAAGCATGGCATACAAGCGAGCGACCTGTCGGACTCAACCGCAAGTAAAGAATGGTCCGAGATCCTAGCTCCCCCGGCACTGGCTAGAAATGACAAGCCTAGGTCGGGTACGTCACGTGAGGTGCGAGCAAGAACGGAATTAGCAGCTCTCGTTCATTGGTCAAGCGACACAGTGAAAGAGCAGGTAAGCTCTCTCGTTCTGCTGGCAGTGAAAACGAACGTAACCAATTTTTCTTTAGGTCAAATAATAGAAGTCTAATCAGTATTGTCATCATTATGTAGAGCCTCAAAATCATTAATTTTTTAAGCACTTTGCACTCTTATGCTCCCAAAACGGATCATCACAGGAGCTGGACACCATTTTAAACCACTGTATATATATTCTATGCGAAAACAGTGTATAAGAACATCATTTGAACTCCTATGATAAAGAAGGAACTGTTCAGGGCCTGCACACTCTTATTGCACCCTTCTCTTCAATTATGAAAGACAAATCAATTTAAATACTAAGTATGTGATCATTTTTCTGTGATTCATATATACATAATATTTCAGAAATGTCCACCTACTAATATTATATTTTCTATTGAAATTTCTCAATGTTAAAAATTCTGATTCCAAAGAATAGCACAGTAGAATGAATTCTTTAAACAAGACATTATTCAAATGACTAACAAAACGCACACAATACATATAGTGGTGCTACTAACGTATATAAATAACAAGCAATGTTGATAATCTAAGGTCACGTGGTCGTGTATTATAGCTCATAGGGCTGATTGTGTGATCAGTAACTTTTTACTATATTAAAAAAGTTACCAAAGTAAAAAATTTACTACTCGAAAGTACACACCATAATGAACTCATTTTACTCTGCGATATCCGATAGTAAAAATGAGAATCAATAGTTAAATATGGCAGACTTTTCACAGCTGTCATCTGACAGTTTGAATACTTTGAAAGTTGCAGTATACGACAAAGTATAATTCAATATCCCTCTATTTTAGTGATGAGAGTTCGTCCGATGATGATCTTGTTGTTTAATATACGTTAAAAACATAATACGAAAAAATTTCACCACCAGAGTGACAGATATCGAACACCTAGGTGAAAAAAATCTATAGATAATAAAATAAAGCATATTTCATGATTATTTGTCACTCTTATAGACATCTCCATCTATGCTTTGACAGTAGTACATTTGATGTATCGACAACCCGCAAAGGATTTTTACTACGGGCGTTAGTAAAAAGTTACTACTGATAACACAACCGGCCCTTATCAACATAGCACAAAAAGTTATGGAAATAATTTTCAATAATAACATTATATTACTAACTAGGTTATATAATATTACATGATGAAATGAAAAAAAATATGACAAACATGTCCTAAAAAGGAAATGTAATTTTCAGTTGCATTAATCATCAAGTGAGTTTCCTACTACAGTCATATCCAACATACTGGAGGAGGTCAGACCATTTCATGAAAATAATAACTATTTGCAAAAACTCAAGAAATATCTGCCCAGTAGGATATGGGAGACTCAATTATTCGGGGTAGTTGGGAACAATGATTGACCCAGAAAAAATATATGGATTATCTGTGACAAAAATCCCTGTCTGCCATGCCCCAAAAATATATAAAATGAATAAGTGCAGTCAAAATCAACCCGGTCCCTAAACGACAATAAGTAAATATGCGACTCGCCCAAGCTGCTACGCAGTTATTCTGCAGCATGTACGGCAAGCCTTTAGATAAAATTTTAAAGCGACCGGTTAATACAATATAATCAAGATTATATTATATTTCCAACTTAAAGAGAGTTTTGCATATTCTGTTAAATGCGGATGGCACACTTAGTAAGTTTATTTCATGACCTTACAGAGTAATTTGATTTGAATTGAATTTGTACATCAAACTTAAATGATTCAAATTTGTTGGATAGACATTGGAATATAAAAAAAGATGGCAGTAACATCACAGGGAGAAAGTGCCTGCCGTTGTATCGTGGACATGAAATATTCATCAGGAAGTGTTCTTATCAATTAGTTAATAATATTAGTCATTGTATAAGCGTTATTTACGTTAAATAAACATTGTTTTGGCAAGTATCACATGATATATCTCATTACTCTCGATACATGCGTTACAATCAACACCCACAGACAGAGAGGAGACAAATAAATTTGTGACTCGTATAACATCACAAATGATTCTAAATTTCAACAGAAATAAAAACACAAAAAATTCACCACAATTAAAAATATCTGCGTGGACGATCACATCACATGGAACGTTCATCTGCTTGTACGATGTCAGTCATTACTTTCATCGTAAACATAAAACGGTCCATTCAATAGACACGTTTAATATGGATATAATATTATACTCTGTTAAATAAAACACTATAAAAATATGAAATACACTTCAAACGGCTCGCGAGGCATCCATCTGCAGTATTGCGAGAAAAATATTTTTTTGGGCTCATACGTAGGTGCTCATAAGATCCGACAGTTTCCGGAAGCAGATGACCCGCAACAAAGCAGTTTGGTAGAACATGGGGCCGATCGCTGGGATATGATGTGACGCAGTAAGTTCCGCATCCGTATCATCACCTGAGAAACTTTTACAAGAAAAATGCATTTAAATTAAAAATTAAAGAGTGTCATTTCCCCGTTCACACCGACCCATCACCGCCAGGACATTACGAGGAAAGCTCATCAAGAGAAATATCTCAAATACAGCACTGTCAGATAACCAGATACCTTATTACAGTACTCCTGAGGAAGATTACCGGGTGCCACAAAGCCAATTGTTCAAACTTCAGGGATAGACAAATATATTTGTTTTTAACAAAAAATATTTTGGATTTTTTTCATCAGTTATCATTTTTATATATTTCAATTTCGGCATCTGCCACTACAGAATGAAGTACTACACAACACTATCACTAACACATCCTCAGAATAGATCCGTTGGCCGTACAGGTGAATTATATATGTTGTCAAGCAGTGATAAACCATTCAAATGCATATATGGAAAGGGACATCACACAATGTATTACATAGTCTGATGTATTAAAATAAAACTAATCTATTTTCTGTCTAACTTTCTTGTTTCCAGATGATACATTACTTGCATACTGTACGTACACACATTTTAACTATTTGTGTGGAAACATTTATAATTTTTATTACTGATGTATTAAAATAAAACTAATCTATTTTCTGTCTAACTTTCTTGTTTCCAGATGATACATTACTTGCATACTGTACGTACACACATTTTAACTATTTGTGTGGAAACATTTATAATTTTTTCCACAATGTTTAAATCATTTTATTTGCCTTGTATTTAAGCTAATGAAATTATAAAATTCTATAATATAAATTACTTAAATGATTGTCAAAGTTTTGCAAAAGACAAGAAATAATGAAGTGACCCACCTCTTTAAATTCTTGACATTTTTCTGAAACATTTTCTATCTAAAATTAAAAGAAGAAGACGCCCCTAAAGTTAGAACAGCTAGCGACGTGATACTCTATTGTAGATCAGTGCGTTATATTGAATTATGAAATTGATAAAGCAGTAAAGAGAGCAATCGTGTCTTGTATCGTCCGTGCATGCGAAAGCAAAAAAATAATACCAAAGATTTATTTGATTTATTAAATTTCTAATTGCTGGTGTACCATATCTATCTTAAAACAAACAGATTTGAACGAAAGCGGTCACATCTCAAAACTTATTAGTTTTTGATCTAATGATGATGATAATCGTCAGTGTCATTGTCTGAGCACTTTCGATCTTTAATCAGTATCAAAAAAAAATATTTGTTTTTAACATTGTATTGTGAATTTCCAATCAAAATAATAATATGGGATTCATCTTCAATGGATTATAGATCTTTCTATAAAAATACATAATCAAATATATTACGGATTATAACAGTTACTCGCTATATCTGTGATGATTATATCTCCCTTTCCCTCTTAAAAAACCCAACACATTAAAAATTTCCTTACTGCTTGATTCAGCTGCTACAAAAAATTCCTAATGCATCCGCTGCACCTTGAGTTTGCGACTGTGATCATCATTATTATGATGTCACTTTCTGTATTGAAACCTGCTGCGTTGTTAAGTAGCAATGGTAATTGTTTCAATTTTCATTTTACCTTCATCCTATACTTTTTCCTTTTTTTCATTTTTAGCTGTTCAACAAAGTATTAACTTTTGTCTGGGAACCTTTTAAAAATATATATTCTTTGTTACAATTATGAAAAAGTTTATATAGTTAGTACATATTAAGTTCCCAAGAATTTTTTTGTTTATGTTGGTGCAAAATTTTTGCGATTGATTCTCATTCTATATTATCATAAAAGATTTGAAGAAACTCAAAATTATAAAAATACCTAAAAAATGTGCAACAGTGAAAAGGTTGTCGAAATAAATTATATTGATGTCATTTTTTTTATATAAATATGCCTAGGTTGATTGGATTTGCCAGCATTTCCAGAGTTAATAATGAAAGGTTTGGCAACGGTTGTGTAAGAAATTTCCTTAGTATAGTCGGGGCTCAGAGGTATTCTCAAATTAAGCCGGTACATCATTCTCAAACTATTTTTTTTGTGGTGGCACACTACTTAAATAAACGTTCTTTAATAAATGTATTCAAAATGGTAATCTCAAACTCAGTTGATTATCCCTGTTTCATCTTAATTACGACCGGTCAGTAACACCGTGTTCTTTACCTTGTAACTAGCAATATCTCAGTCAGTAATACAGTGTGAGTGGCACAGTGTCAATTTTAATGCGCTGTACTGATTCTAATTTAAATGGTACAAAATTTTAAAAGTTTGAGAACATCGGTCTACAGGATAATATACCAATGCTTAAAAGGACCAATATTTAAAATTAATCCTCCCTCTCTGAATCAATAACTCTTGAGACGATACGGGACCCTTGTTAATATATTGGTAGCCTAACCCGGCTAGGAATAAAAATAAATTAATATTTTATTGATCTAAATTAATAAAATAGGATAAATGGGTTAAATAAAAATGTGAATAATTAAACAAATCTAATAATTTTAAATATGTACTTTAACAAAATAAATTTTGTATCGTAGAGTCTGCTACCGATACAAGTCATAAAATAATTACCTGTCACTCTGCCTAGTGAGGAAGTAGTGCGCGGAGTCCCGGGGAGAGGGAAGACCAGAGTACTCAGGAGGTATTGGAGGAATCGGCCAAGGAGCCATCCCAGGCAGCCTCACGGTGCTGCGCAGCCAGGCGCTTCTTCTCTGTAGATGGAACCAAAAATTATCCCCCAACTTCCATTAATTATCCCTCGTGATCGGGAGATCCCGAAATCACCATCCATTACAAGTGTATATATACGCTGGACTCTCTTTTTACATGGTTTTGAAATAACACAGTGCTACATCCCTCGCCTTGCATGTACTCACTACTGTGCACAGAAAAGTGTGTCCAAGGGGGGCTAGGATAAAGTGGGGCGACCAGTTTGGCCAGAATTAAAACTAACCATATTAGCTCAAACACAATTGAACCGCATTCAGATACCATAACCGTTGCACTGAAGGCTTTGAAGAACTTACGATTTAACATATCGCTGGACTGATTGCTAATAAGTTCTCAATTAGGAAGAAATACTCAAAACTGTTTTATAGGAGCACACCAGCACTGAGGAAAGTAGTGACGATGACGTAGGATGCCCAATAGCAGCGTGTTCAATCCTCGAAGGCCTGCAATGTGCGTAAACGGGTTCGTCTATCGTATGATAGTGAATAATCTTTGTTATGATTTTTTTAAATAAAATTTAGTTACAATAAACAATAATGAATTTTATTTTTTAATATGTTGAAATAATTTTTATACAAGGAAACCTATTCAGCATTATTTTTTATTTTAGTATATGTACTTTTTTTACACAGTATTGCGTAGATTGTATCCACCGTGTAAAAAGAGAGTCCGGTGTATTTATATACCCACATGATACAATGAATTTTATGATAACTCCTATAGTTCATTTTTTATAGATTATTTACCTTAGTTCCACTCCATCTAGTCAACATTCCTGTCATTTTATCTAATTTCAATATTAAATTAAATACGGCACAGTACACAATTAATAGACACGATTTAAAAATATATATTACAAGTCAATATATACAGTAAAACCGCGATATAACGAAAAATGACATATATAGCGAAAAATGACATATATCGAAAAAAAAAATCGAAATTTAGTCCCTAAAACCAATTTTTCATACAAAAATGCATTTATATAACGAAATTCCGTTAATATTCATAACAAAATCATTTTTGTCCCGTATGAAAAAATGCCAATACATTTACGTAAATTTATAATGAAATAAAAAAATGTTAAAAGATGAAAATATTATTTCGCACTTACAAAGCCGCGCCGATGCATCTGCCGACAAGGTAGTAAAACAATTCAAACTTCTTCTTGGGTTCATAGTAGGCCCATAAAACCATTTGACATAATTCTTGCAGCGTTCACTTAGACACGTTTTACGTACGCATACGCCTCTAATATGTATTGCAATCCCAGACCCAAACAGCTGTAAAATACAAAAATTAACAGGAACCCCCCGAAAGTTGCAGTATGTACTTATTGGAAATGTCAGTCTCAGTGTAACGTTTGTAGAGTTAAGTTTGTTCAGCTTTTAACGCGATTATTGCATGACCGAACTGAATATTTACATAAATTCATTTTCGTTTGACAATTGTTTTCGTGTGAACTCGTCAATAATATAAATAATTCGTTAAAATATTTTATGGACTATTTTTGTACGGCATTTTGTATTTCTATTAACTATTGTTTTCGTATATTTTAAGTGAACAATGTTAACGATAATTTTTAAGTGAACAATGTTAACGATAATTTTTAAGTGAACAATGTTAACGATAATTTTTAAGTGAACAATTTTAACGATTATAAATATATTTTGAAGTGGTTGCCGCCGTTACCGGTAAGTACCTTCGTAATTTATATACGACTCATTTTATAAAAATGCCGCGATTCAACTGTAAAATTGTTATTTTTGAATTATTTTGTATGTTTCATGCCCAAAACTATGTTTGAAGTTAACATTGTTCAACGATAATTTTTAAGTGAACAATTTTAACGATTATAAATATATTTTGAAGTGGTTGCCGCCGTTACCGGTAAGTACCTTCGTAATTTATATACGACTCATTTTATAAAAATGCCGCGATTCAACTGTAAAATTGTTATTTTTGAATTATTTTGTATGTTTCATGCCCAAAACTATGTTTGAAGCGGCTCTACATTTAAACACAATTAAAATATTGTTTTGTGTTTGCAATATTCTGGAATTTATAAAAACATCTTCCAATTGGCGTTGAATAGGTTCTGTTCTTAATTTAATTCCTTTGATTATCCATTTGCTTATCTGTTTTAATAACAAAACTACTAAAAATATGTAGGTATTCAGTTCCCTATGACCTTCTTCCTCCTTTGTTTGTAGAATTTGCGATCTTTTTTGAAGCCGCGCAACATTTTTTTACGACGGCGCGTAACATATAGTAGGTTTTTTTTCGTTATATGTGGGAGTTCGTTATTAGGAATTTTTATTTTTTGGTCCCTTGGATTTCGTTATATCGCGGTTTTACTGTATTATAGCTCACAGATAAAATATAAAAATAACAATGATTATTGGTGTAGATTTTAATTAAAATATAAATACATTTTTCAATCAAATATCTAAACACCCACCACAAAAGATTAGACCGGCATTTTATACAAATAATAATATAGGATAGGAAAATTACTCATAAATTTCGAAGACAAAGATGATAAATGTAACAATTCCAGCATTTATAAACTTAGCTGTAAAGATTGTACTGCTTTCTATATTGGTAAAACAGGTCCAAATTTCAACACAAGAGTTTTTAAGATGTTTAAATAGTAATGGTTTTTTAGAATTTTAGTAAATGATCATACTTTAGATAAAAATTTGTGATGTCTGTTTTACATATAAATAACGTTGGTCTTATATTAAATGATTTAGAACCATTAGAAAGCGTGTAAAATTAACCAAAATATTATAAATAACCAACTAAATTAAACAAAAGTCCTATACTAAACATTTTTGTAATTTTGTATTGTCAAGTCAATTTCCAGATATTTCATCATCGTAACAATTTAAGTTAAGTACTAGATTGTTTTTTAGTTTTAGTTTTAGATTAGCTTCTTTAAAACATTAGAATAACGTGACATATATGTTTCCGAAACCGGTTGGTGTTTTAAAATTACTCATATAAACAAAGTTAAATAATCTATAAAAAAATAAACATAATAAACCACAAAGTTCAATTAGCAAATATTAAAAATACTCCTATAGTTCATACTTTCCTGAAAAATTAATTACCTTTGTAAATAATTCAATTAAATTTGTTAGTCAACCTAAACTTCCACCTCGTTTCAGAAAGTCTGTTAAAACTTTAAAAACTCTTTTAACATTAGTCGTAGATAAAAAAATCTTTTCCTCTCTCGCACAGACGTCATCGACCTGATTCAGGCGGTCAGTGCCTGAAGGGTTTCTTTTAATACAGAGGAACCCTGATTTTACACTTTTCACACTTTGGATACAATATAATCAAAAGTAGTTTTGTAAATTTATGTATTTGAATAAATACAACAATTATTCTTTGAATTACGGTAGCTCCATACTTAAAACTCAACGCAAAACAATAAGGTCAAGTTAAATTATTCAAAAATTCATTCAAGCGTAGGACCTCATTAACAGTAATTATTCAAATATTCCAAGACCCAAATTATAAAATCTTACATTAATTCTCTTAGTAATTTTGCAACTTATTTACGTGTACATCCGCAATAAGCTTTGCCAATCATCGAAAATTGAAGAATACTTTTAGCCACCCCAATTTAGTGTTAATGGCTCTATAACCGCTTCCGGGATATATTATTTCATTATTCTAGATCGTGCCAAGCCTTTACAGCTTGTCGGCACATTTTTTAATCGATTCTTACATACATCATAACAGTAATAACAAATAATATTAGAAGTGATAATTAGAACAGCTAATCATTATAAAAGGTATATAAGAGGTAATTTTTAATATTTTGATTCATTCTTGTTTGAATTGAATTCTCATTTGTTATATTTTATGGTATTTCAGCCCTGTTTTTGCTCGCTTTTTATATTTCATTGTTTGCTATTTTTACACATCGCACAAATTTCTCATTTTGTTATAACTGTACCACACAGGATCACGCTCGCGGGAGTAATGTCGGAATGTGGCTCTGTAAAGAACTTTTTTCGGAGCCAAATCAAAAGCAAAGCGAATTCTCCCAAAATGAGTGATAACGACAATAAGAGTGTAAACAATAAGGGACGGTTGCTCGCAAGTGAATATAACCTGGCTTGATCTATTTCACTGTACATTTGTATTTTTCTTGTTTTAAAATGTCAAATAAATAATTCCAATCCCAAAATGTGTTAGGTATCGCGGGCAGACATGATAATAAAATAATAAAATGTCTGCGATGTCTCTATCTATAAGATTGTATTTTCTACATAATGAAATATAAGCACAAAGTAGAATCTGCCACCCCGAGCGCTGCACCGCTCGACTGGCCAGCAGTTTTCTCACAGAAATCGCCTGTACCACGCCAGAAGAGTGAACCGGCATACTACCCTATAAACCAGTTCTCGTTTTCCCGTACGTAAGAATAACAATGTAACAATTTGATGTGAAACATTTTAATAAATAACATAAACCAGAATTCAACTGAAGAATTTTAACTTCCAGTTTCATTCACGAAAGTGTAGCGAATTGTAGAGAATCTTTTATTATATATTATAGTCATTCATAAAAAAATGTGTGTTTTAATTTAAGCGGTTAAATGGCAAAAAAAGCTGGACCATTCTCATTAAATATTAGAGGTTAAAAGTGGGTATACCTCGGGCCTGCGTGAGCAGCCTGCGTTCCTCGACTCGCTCCTGGGAAGCTGTGGACAGACGCACCCCGAGGGCGCCCGTGACTAAACGGCGAGCCAGGGCGGCGCAAGTTTCGGGTCGTGGCCGATAAGGCTGTAGGAACTCGGCACACTTGCGCGCTTTCTGGCGCGACTCCTGGGTAGCTTCGTGCAAAGGGCGAGTGCGCACCAGCGGGTGAGTGTAAGCCAGCACCTCCTGGGCTGTGGATATATATATATATATACATACATAACAATCTTAAGTTATATTTTTTAATTACAGATGTGTACATGTCACATCAATATTCTTACTATTTTAAAATTAAGCTAACAGGACTAATTAGCTGGGCTCCAGCCCAACAGCCCAATCCAGGCAAAATCTATCAGCATCTTAACCACTAAACCAACAATTTGGATTTTCTACATTGGAAACTTTAAGAAACTTTATAACATTCTGACGTCCATACCCTCTGTTAGTTATCTGGGTTATTCTGCTACGCGACCTCCCTGGCCGACATTTTGGATCCTATTTTAATAATCAGATCTCACCCTGAACCTGGCTGTGAAAACCTGAGAACATTTATATGCGGATACCTTTCCACAAATGCCAAAACATTGTAGGAGTACCTCTTAATCAAAATTACAAGGATTATTCAAAAAGAAGAATGTCATTAGAAAATGGCTAGATCACACCAAATATTAAAGTCTGATTAGTTAATATTCCCTACTCGTGTTGCATTCTGTGTATTAGTATAGTAGAGAGCCGGACCAATGTGATCTCTGGTGATATACAGGGGGAGGTGGATCTGAACAATGACCCATCGCTACACAGCAGAGTAGAGGCAGTTAGCGGACCAAATCAACAGAAGAAACTTTTCAAACTGTTCTAATCAGAATTAATTGCAAATGATAAATTAAATTGTATATATAATCCAAGTTCAGTGACATGATCGGCTTCGTCATTTCAATTTGAATTTGCATAGTTATTATTAATAATAGCAACAAAAATATATTCTGTTCATTTCGACAATGTGACGAATGTATTTTAAATCACTTTAAGTTAATGGTGAATTGCCAGTTTAGAGCACTTTGGATTAGTTTGGCTCACAGCGGCAGAAATGTAGGGGTGTAAAGACATTTGAGAATTTTTTTATTTTTTTATTGATTCAGCAATTCAATTTGGATAAATATTGCTTACAAACAGGAACACGAAAAAGCAATTTATTAAAACTTAGATGTGAAGTTTGAAAACAAAACCTGGATGCATTCGAAGCACGGTGTTGGAGAGGTTGGAAAGAATAAGCTGGACTGAGAGAATCACAAAGTCCATAATAGTCATCATCAAAATCAAAGGAACCACATTCTTCGACTCAATGTACGCATTATTGTGTGAGGTATGCCTCAGGAGTGGAATTGAGAAAAGAAAGGCAGAGAATTCATAATAATGAGTAAGGCGAACGCAGACACTTACAAACAACTTCTACAATAGATAGGGTTCAAGACAGAGATGTTTGGCAGACGGGCAACCGACAAGTACGTTTCTTTAATAAATGGTGTCCAGTGAAAAATTTTCAAGTTTAATATTAAATACAAAAAAAAACTACAATGTTATTCTCATATTTTATTTATGCAAAATTGAGTTTAATGATGCTTATTTTACGTTTTATAAACAATATTGTCTAAATGCCGTCCACTTCTCTCAAGACACTCTTGCAATCGGACTCTTAAATTTGCGAACACGCGAGAGCAAGGCGTCGGTTCAATGGCAGCAACTTCACGGCGGATATTTTCTTGTAGGGTCTGAATTGTTCGAGGATTGTCGCTGTAAACTCTCAACTTAAGGTATCCCCACAAAAAAAGTCACACGGTGTAAGGTCCGGTGACCGAAGTACTCAGGGTATGTCTCCGTACTTGCTGTTCAATTTATTGGGAAAAATTCCCCTCAGCTTCTCCAATGAAACTCTAGCTGTGTGTGGAGTGGCTCCGTTTTGCTGAAACTGTGTTCTGTTGTTGAACCTGGGAAATAACTGCAGTTGGGGTATCAAAAACTAGTCAACACATGTCAGCAGTGACTGTCTGTCGCTGGTTGAACATTGTATTGATGTTACATCGAGTTATCTTGACTACCTGAATTCCCGCACACAACAAGTACAAGAAGACATCATCCTTTGCGGCCGTAACAAACCGGTGCAAGGACTTTACAATAATATATTTATTTTACGACTATTCCATTAAGAGTAAATTTCAACAGTCAGATAAGGTACATGAACATTGTACATTGAACAACATCCAAGCGTACAAAGTACAATAGATTAGTATCTCAACTTACCGATCTTAGTACTGCTGAAAACGATGAGAGCGTGGTTATCATCCACCCACTTTATCTCGAAACCTGTGTCCTTGAAGTCAGAGAACACGGAGAGCAGGTCCATCTCCTTGAACTCCGGAGGGAAGTTGTATACCTCCAGCACGTGTGAAAAAGGATCAGGGGGCCGGTCAGAGCCGTAGTCGTAAGGCGTCCGCGGGGCTGCGCGCGGCTGCTGAACAGCCACGCGGCCCACGGCGGCCGTCAGCTCAGCCAACAGGCCCGGCTCCAGACACTCGCCGTTCTCGTCTAGCATGGCCTCCCAGTCCTCCTCCTCCGGGTTGAAGGTTGCTTCTTTCGCCTGTTCTATTTCCAAGTCGATGAGACTGTCATCCGGCATATTAGGTCTTTCAAGGACCGCCTCGGAGATAATGAGGACATCAGAATCGAAGCTTTGCTTGATGAGTCTCCTGTTACTCCGGTTTATCTCCTGCGAGGCTCTCTTCAGCTCTTTCTGTTCCTTATCCTCGTCCTTCTCATTATTCCACATGTTATGGCCATCAATTTTCAATTTATCTTCCATTGATTGTACCGTGATGTTGTCATCGTTGAAAATGAGATTGGGAGTATCGGGCTCCATGATGAAGTTACGGTCCCGCAGAGAGGGCATCACATGTTCCTCAGAATCATAGGTAATGTGATGATTATGGTGAGGGTTTGCAGCAACAAGAGCACCACTGTTAACACCATCTTCACTGACCCGGTCTCGGGGTCTAGACACTGCACTCGAGAGACTCAAGGGATCTGACGCAGTCGGACAGACAGCTCGCTGAGCATTCCCGATACCCGGATTATATTCACCATTAGTTAGGTAACAATTTAGCGTTACTCCGGGAGCGAAAGCAGCATCACATGGAGTCGGTTCACTCTGCGGCGAAGTGTCACTGTGAGTCCTTGCGTGCGGTGGGCGGTACACGTTGCAGTATGACCGATCAGCCACCTTTCTGGAAGCGGGCCGTGGACAAGCAGCGGCAGGAGTGATGGCGAGGATACCGGCAGATGCGCAAGCGGGGGTGGAGGTAAAAGTGTCAGCAGGTACACTAGCAGGGGCAGCAGCGGTGACGCTGACAGGGGCGGGAGGATGGGAGCGGCGGGCTCGGGGCACATACACTTCACGGTCTGGGCGTCTCGTTTTCACCGGTGTCTCGCTACTGAAACATTAAAAAAACTCACAATAAAATACCACTTGCGTAATATTAATTTTACTAGCAGAAAAAGATGGGAAAGCACAATATTAACATGAATGAAAAGTGGTAACTGAATGACTTCCACTGTTGTTCTTTTGAAAAATAAATGCAACCCACCGAGTAACTCGGTTTTTAATATGATAAAAAATAATTACAAATATTTTTATTTACAAAAATTAAATACATACATACATATGGTGAAACCCTTTTAATAAGTTTTCCGAGGGAGTAACAATTCAAACTTATTAAGCGTGTAAGCTTAGTAGGGATTTCAATAATCTCACACATTATTTACACTTGACATTTAATATTGCATTTTATCTTAAAGTTACATTTACATTACGATTTTATTAAGTATTACCATACGCAAATAGTTTAATAGGGAAACTAGGACAGAATAACCAAAACAATCCAATTTAAATTTCACCACTGTTAAAAATATATTTTATTCACAACCCAAATACTATTAAAAGAAAACTATAGGAAAATTCTAACTATCATAAAAAAAAATATTTATGTAACTAATTATATAAGCTAATATTATGTATTATTAAATTACTATCTGTAAGAAGGATAGTTTATCTAAACTGCAGAAAGAACGCTAGAAAGTATAAAATAAATAATTTTAAAAGAAAAATAAAATAAATCGACATAGCAAAATATAAAAGTGGAACCACCGACAACACAAAAATGTGAAATGATTCCAAATTTAAATCATTCTGCACATTTTATCGTGATATGGGCAGCGGATGACCGAGTACTACGGAGCGGAAGATTGAGGAGGCTCGATTTGGGCTGTAACAATTATTTTTAAATTGATGTTATTTATTTTCAAACACTTATTCCACTGATTAACTACTTTCCTAGAGAATATTATTTTTTAGCTAAAATATCTTTGTAGGTTTGAGAAGATTGTAAAATACACTCCAGCTGGGTAGTGCCTTTCTATAATATTTTAATCATCGTGCATGGTCTATTCGACTATTAAAGGTTAGGCCAGTTCCCAATGTTTTACAATGATTTTTGATTTTCAAAATAATATTGGTAAATCCAAATAAAACATGAATCTATTCAAAATTGTAAATATATACTACAAATGAAAATACCTTAACACGTGGCAAACCTAAAAGGACAATACTGTGAACATAATTAAACAATAAAACGTGGACAACACATCACGATCACATAACAATTAGAAATGAACAAAACAGACAATCCCAAAGCACTGAAGTTCCCGGTGAAGAGTGTACTCAGTGCGAGGGCACCCACCTGCTGGAGGGGGCCAGGCGACGTGCGTGGGGAGGCCGGTAGGGGCCGGGCGGGCCGGAGGGGGGACCTGCAACACAGAACACTTTCTCTCAGCTCTGTATTACTTAACTGTTGCGGCAACTGTCCAAGTGGCCACCGGGAGGTTACATCACACGACAGAGTTGGATAATCACTAGGAAGTGGAACATGTAACACATTTGATTGATTGTAATGACGACCCATCCGCGGAACTGGCACACGTTTAAGTATTCGAGGGAGATATGTAATCTTCAAAATTATTTACTTTACAAGGCGTTGTATCCGATTTGTCTTAAGCGACATATTCGGATTTCTAATTTGAATAGGATTAATTATTAAAATATTCAATTTAAATATATAGTTATGCAAAACTTATTGATTCTTCATAATTTTATCATTATAATCAGGATATTCAAATATCATATAATAGATGTATCGGAAAGTTCCAGCAATCTTTTAAGTAACATAGAATATACTTTTTCAGAGGTTTTCCGAGTAAAATGTGTCACTAAACTGTGTTAAAAAGTGGGTGCATTTTTTTTTACATACTTGTATTTCATTTTATATAATAATATGCTGTGAATAAAATAAAATGTATTTATTAATGAAAACACATTTTATTGTGAAGTTGCAATTTTTTAGTTCTAGAATGAATTTCTAGAATGGATCCCTAGTCACCCTTCCTTAAAATACTTAACTTTTTTTAATTTAAAATAATTACTAGAAAATTATTATCACACATATATTTATACTTTCATGATAAAATTTGTTACTACAAAGGTATCTTTAAAATAGTTAATGTAAGGTACAACCAAATTATCCAGTTGGACATTCAAAAGTTAATATTACTTCTCCATGTCGATGGTACCACAAAATGATTTTATATTTAAACATACTAAATATTTCATAAATTAGATGAATTAATAGAAAGATAGGAACATTTTATATATGGAAAAAATATACAATGGTAGCCGGGATACGAACTATATGCCAAAATTGAATAAAATTTTTGCAAATGATTTGTCAAGCGTCGGCAAAAAATACAAATGCAAGAGTTGATAAAGGCAATGTAGTCTAACATTTATTTATCCTTTTCATAAAGAGGATCCATTATATATTTTTTTTTTTACAGATATCTTACACAGAATATATTTTAATTTTAACCTTTTTAGTTTTACGTGTGAAAATTTAAAATATATTTTTATCACAAAGTTTTAATCTGTTAACTGCCCAAAAAAGTTCTAGGTGAAACAGCATCATACCACCAATGGTGCCAAAATTCGTAAAATTCATAGACTAACTTTCTCCGAATTGCATTTTTATGAAAAAAAACATGAAAACATTGGTATAACTAAAAATTAAGAACAAGGAGCTTCTATTTTATCATAAGCGTCCATCGACTGCGATTTTGTGTGGTTTTGAGATGAAAAAAAGGAAAAAATAAAAGTTCATAGTGTTGCCTAGCCATAATGTTTAGAAAATTATTATTTATTCTGTATTTGTTTTTTGGATGGACGACTTCAGATTTTATTAACACAACTATTGTTATATTTAATTTGATCTTTACCTACAACATTTTATTTATAATAATATTACTGTGTTTAATGTGATGCTTATCTAAAACTCTTCATGTTTCGAAGCACGCCAATATACTGACGAAATGAAAGTCGACCTTTGAAGAGCAGAAGGCTTCCATTAATGCAGAGGTTTTGGTGACACCTCAAAAATTCTGCAAACTTTTCTTTCATTGCTTAATATCTTATGGAGTCGGTCACCCGATACTTATAGAGTTTGTTATCAGAAAAATGTAACATTCTTAATAATATTTGGAACTGATTCCTCGACATAGTATCCGAATAGATCGATGAACTCGGCAATGGATTTGTCGACCCATGCTCTACCAATGTGTTCCTGGACATCAACACGCTCAGGGCCAAAAACACAAAAATACTTCGTCGCTTATGGTGTCAACCCATCTCAATCTTTCAGTCAATGGTATATTTTCTTTGTTATATATTTACAAACGAATAAGATCGCGAAATAAGGGTACAATTGTAAATATATGTGTATTACGCGCACTGCCACGTGGTGCTGTCTTTTTTGTCTATGGTTTAGTGCTAAATTTTCTGACGTTTATCGCTTTTCCTTTCTCAGGCGGCGATAGTGGACGCGGGCCTTCTTTGGGTTAATCATTCTATTTGACTTGCATTACAGCATTTATAAAAATTTATAAAACTCAATACAGATTACTTCAATGATTATCCAACATTTTAAAAAACATTGAAGTTTGGACCATTAGCTATGAGATACCTGTATTTAGATTCATTATACTTCCAAAATAACATTTTCACTCTTACTTCAAATAAATATATAATAATTGTGTCATCATTTATTTCTCTTTAAGCTATGATAATTCCACCATGAAAACACTGTAGTTCTCATATGTTCGAAGTATCATCGAATATGCCTCCCAAGTCTGGAATCCAAGATATAGCACACACATCAATAGAATCGAAACAATACAGAATAGCTTCTTGAAATATCTTAATTTTCGTAGCTATCAAGCCTTAACCAGCACTAGAGTGCAATCTAGAACTAATCTCACATTCAACCTTCTACATTGTAACACCAATGCCAAGCACATGTAACTCATTTTTCTACCGAGCCTCTCTATTTCAACTCACACCTAAATGAATTAGACAATTTTATTACTTTAGTTACCACAATTAAATCAAAATTCAATATATATACATGAAAAATAAAGGTAATTGGTTTACTAGACATAGTCTGTTCTAAAGCAATTACCTTAATGGCCTTGATTTTATTTATATTTGACAGATTTTATTCCCTATCCCATTTTCCTTCTCCCTCACCCTCCCATTCCTCTGGAAAATTTTATTATTTTTAACTTTTATCTCTCCTATTTTAATTAAATATATTTTTTATCATTTTCTACTTTTTCTGTCCTTTCTCTTATTTTACTGATTTTGTTGTATTCCTGCAATAGAAGAGAAAGTTCTCACTCTTTTTATCGTTTTCCATGCAGTGTCAAATTCATTTCTTATTACTAAAGTCTCAATAAGCTATTGTATCAATTTAATAAGTTTTATTCAAATTATTGTCTGTTATCTAGTATATTGTTATTTCAGAGAAAACATGTAATTGGTTCAATTTTTGTTACACTTTTATTATGATTTTTTACATTTATTTATTTATATATATTTTGACATCCATATTTTTGTAGTTACAGAGGTGGATACATAACATACATAATACATAGTTTACTGTGTGGGATGGAGTAGACTTCACCTCTGATATATACAGCGTTGTCCTGGCTACTTTGCTAGACTAAAGTCTGTGTTAAAGTAGCCAGTTTTTTTTTTTTTCGTGCTGTTGTGGTGTTATTTGGAATAAAAAAATAAATCAAATATGAATAAAAAAGTAATAATAAAATAAAAAAAATAAAAATATAATATAATAAAAATATGTGGAGTGGGAGTGTTGTAGGACTAGTGAGTTATTAGTAAAAGAATTGTATACATTATAGTAAATTGTTGGATATCCATGCTTCTGATTCATCTCTACCTGATTGAATCATATATTGGGTCCATATTTGTGTAATCTTATAGTAATTGTACGATTTCCAGTTGGTACTGAGTGTATTGTATAGTTTCGGAGCTAGGAACATGTAGAATCTTTGATAAACTGTTTTTCCAAATAAAATAATATAAAAAAATAATTATATAAATATGTACTGGCTCAATAACTACAAAACAATAACATACCTTGCGGGTTGTCCCTGTTCTTGTCGACTCCCATGGCGGCTTCTGCAACCGTTCCTACTGTGTGACTGGAAAGCAACAAACCTTTTCAAACTTTCAATGCAAAATAAGCTGATTAATCTAAACCAATTGGTCAATTGGCAAAAAAGAAACATTGTGAGTGAGATTTCCAGAGAATCATTTAATTTGGGGCAGCTCTAGAAACATTGCCAGTCTTCACATGCATCATTGCCTTTCCACGCACTTCTCAAATAAGCACAGAGCATAAACTCCGCAAAGTAATCATAAAGAATAATTTCATGTAACTTTTGCAACTTATCTTGTATAAATTTTTGACTAAAGTAATATTTAAGATTAACTTTTGTGCAATCCTTACCTGTCCTCGCCTAATCGCCTTTAATTATGACATAAATATTGAAGCTCATGTAGCTTTTGATATAAGTAGATTCTAACCAAAAAATTTACAACCATTTCCTAAAATGCTTTAAAATAATCGGCAAGGGTAAATAATTATACTGTAGTTAGAGGAAATTGTGAAATAAAACGTTTAGTACCTGAGGATCTGACTCTCATAGCAGAGCACCGTGCGCCGCTGTTCCCCGTTCCCGATGGAGAAGGTGGTGAGACCCAGGGGATGCAGGGGCTCGCAGGCACGGTGCACGAGGTAGCGCCGGTAGTTACTGCACGGCGGAAATATCAGGACACTGGGCAACACAACAAACCACCTCAGTCAATAAAAAATCATCACCCGCAAGTATCAGTAGGAAGAATTGTCCAACTCAAACTCTTCCCATCACTATCTACATTTTCAAGTGCACTTATTCCAACTCTATATAATATTCATCATCATCAGCCGGTGTCTTCTCTCCAATGCTGGAGACAAGCTTCCCTCCAAGGATTACTGATTCTGTCTTTAGCCGTTCTCATCCTCTATTGCCCGCCACTCTTCCAATGTCATCGCTCTATTAAACTCGAGAACTACCAACACTGAGCATGCAGACTTCCTTCCCTGGCGAATTTGTATGTTTGATACTCGATCTCTCAGAAATATTCCAAGCATTATCTTTTCCAACTTAAAATATATGTGTGACATTGAAGTGTCGTGACAGTGAAGGTCTACGTCTCATCTATGCATATAAGTACTGAAAACATGCAATGGTTGAAGGCTTAAGCGATATAGATTGATATACAATTACATATACATACTTTTAAGAAGTAATTTTTACCAAAGCCAGATTAAATTGATTCAATTTTACATCTGACTGATTGTGAAATTATTTGAAACAGCATCATTTATTATTTTACATGTACAATGTCAAAATC
Organism: Eubasilissa regina; assembly: GCA_022840565.1. Lineage (NCBI taxonomy): Eukaryota > Metazoa > Arthropoda > Insecta > Trichoptera > Phryganeidae > Eubasilissa > Eubasilissa regina. The sequence continues at coordinate 178,050 of JAINEB010000014.1, forward strand.
TGTGCAATTAATAAATAATAATAAAATGACAGGCTTTGTGATTCTGTTTTGAAGGATAATGAAGACAAATTCAATTTCCATTCCCACCAGGATTACTTAACACATTCATAGACACGAAAGTTAAACTTGTGAAAAAGATAAAGAAGTTCTAACCTCTATAAAGGAAAACAAACTTGAATACTTTGAGTTTGTTATGACAAATATGAAACAATACACAAGTCATACTACAAGGGAAGATTTGAGGGAAATGTGGCGCATCTGCCGATTCAAGAACTGCCTATAAAGTTCACGTAGCATAATTCCAACCTTTGTAGGAACACGGACTGTGATTTTAATTTTGCTAAAACAGCAATTTAGAATTTGAAATATTGCAAATTATAATTGATTTAATAAAACCTAATCCAACGTAAAGAAATTATGCCTTTTCTTTGTTGACTCATTTCGCCTGCAATGATTAGCTTGTCGATGCTTGATCCAGAATTTATTCCCATGTACGAAATGTAGTGAATTTCGCAGCCTAACCATCCACAACAGGAGTACCAATGGAAAGAGAAGACATCTCAAATTTGCAATGTTACGAAGTCAGTGAGAGGGAGATGCCTCATTTTTGACAGCCAGCCATATGGCTATATAACAATTCTGGCACATTGCCGGTCGCACAACAATTTTCGGTTGACCATACTACACAAGGCAGAGATTGCGAGCAAACACATCGTCATCGATAGCTATCCTTGAGCTCTTATTCAGCAGCTAATTCCATTACATATTGTTAACTTAGACCTACAAGAATGGATAAATTCCGTAAGTGAAAAGTTTACTTGAGTAAAGATGAAGATTAGATGCACAGATGCAGTGTATATATTATAGATGAATAGGTTATATGGAGTAACCGGGAGGAGCTCACCATTAGCATCCAGTACAGAAGCGCAGCTAAAGCAAATAGACAAGTTTAAATACCTTGGAGTGGAATCCTCTAGCCACGGGAGAGAAGAAGTGGAAATATATCAGGACTGCTAGTGGTCCCTTTTTAGTGCAATAATAAAAATATTTGAGTTAAGTGTCTTAAACTCAGTACAAGTCCACTTTATTACAAACTCACCAAATATGGATTTTTATGGAGGGTGAGAATAAGAATCCAGTTTGCCGAAATGTTAAGGGAGCAGGATGAGTGACATTAAAACACTGTGTGAAGTACCATGGAAAAGGAGATCCTCAGCATGGAGCACCTACTTCTACATATCTCAATTCAGGTGGTTTGGATACATCTTGCAAATCCCAGAGGAATAATTACCGAGACATATCTTCTTGGCAATTTTTGAGGGTGGCCCCAGATTATGTTGAAATGAACAGCAACAAAGACTTTATGAAGATAAATTGGCCTTGATTGATCATCTACTGAAACAGGGGAAGATGGAGGCGCTTTTTCAAGGGATAGAGATGATGATGGTGACTGTTAACTTGATTAGATATTTACTTATTTATATATAATTAACCTGACATTGTCTGTGAACTTTTGGTTAAAAATAATGAAAAATAATAAAACAATTTATACTACAATTTTACCGTGATTTTAATCAAAATATTGTATATATAAACACTCGAGAATAGCTTCGTCACATTTGATAACTGGAGTCTTTCAGCTTTGGCGCCAGACAAGAATCAAAAAAGATTTTAAAATCGATGACCTTATCTCGCAATAAGTGCGGATACTGAGAGCCGCTTGTTTATGTAAGATTCAGTTACAGCGCTCTCAAACCACTTTCACTTTCCGCTATTACACAAACTGTGATGACATTCTTCTCTTCCCGCTACCCGCGCGGACGGTGGACGAACGAGTTCTCGGTATTCAACGCACGACATACTTCCTCAATATCCCTCAACATGGAGCATGGCAGCCGCGATCACTTGTGCACTCTGCACTTCACTTCCACGCGGAAGAACAGCACATCTCGTATATAATAATGAAAAGAACTAACCAATTTTCCTTTTTTTGCTTTGCGAAGCATTTTACGACGGCAGTTACGTCATCGAGGAAATAGCTGTCTGCTAAATTCAATAACTGATCCACGCCTTTGGAACCCAGCTTGACGGATTCGAGCGAATTAGTATTTTTAAAACCACAACAGAGATAATAATAAAGGCTAATGACAATGACAGCAAATGTCGACCATTTTAATTCGCAGCGCGCAAGCGTCACTCCCAAGGTCGTTACGTGTTCGGAAATGTACTCATAACCTTACATCACATTTATTAATGTGCACAGAGTGGCGCCGGAATTCGAATAACAATGTCATAATATAGTCACAAGAATTGAGGAAATTAGAACACAAACCTACTGGCATTACTATCACAGTGATTGAAATCTGAAATATTACGAAAGAGAACACTTTCATTTGAGCTTTCATACGAAACAAAATGCAACGAATGAGCAATGCGTACCCTCAAACTGCATTATGCATGGCGCGTCGCGAGCTATCTGATGAGACTCAATATCGCCTACTATACTCAAAGTTGACATTTATAAATGCCTTATTTGTGGTAAATTCGGTGACGTTGAACGAATTTTAATTATTTTGCCAGTGATTAACAAACTTAGAAAAATCTTTATATTAATTATACTATTAGGCAACATGAATAATTATGGAAAATTGTTTTTATAACATTAATACAATAACAAAATAATTCTAATTTATATTTACATATTAATTTTGATAGTTAAAATACCTAGTATGATTTTGAACAACTATGTTTCACATCCAAATTTATTCATAGATTTGGGAAAGGACTGGCAAGTAAGAAAAGGCATCACTCTGGTTACTCAAAGAAAATGCACACACTATATTATCACATTTTGGGGAAATACATGAACTCTTTTAATGTTTTGAGAAAGACAATAAATGAAAATTTTTCTGTGTTAAAAAATATTTACATTTGGAAAAAGCCTTCAATTGTTTTAATGCAAGTGAAAGGTCATTCACAACGTTAAAAGAATGCGCATGCAAACATACATATACCATGGGTTCTCAACATTTTTGTTTGCCAGGTTCTCGTAAAACATACATCCACATTAAGTGATATGTTTGAACCTCACCATATCCATATCCTTAAAGCCAAAATAGTACATTCTCTAAAGACTGATGTTTACAACCAGCGTGCTCCCAGTTACGCACCTACAGAGCCGAGACGCACCCTCAATATCATGTGCAAATTAACTTTCTCAAAGAGAAATGTAAATGTGGACTATGTATAGAATATCCATAAGAGATGGAGTGCCTATCATACAAATTCACCGGAGAACCAAAGATGTGGCACAAAAATCTGTCTGCTTAAGTGGCAATGAGCCAGTTGCATCGTTCGCCATTGGCCATCCTCACGATTGACAGGCAACAACATCAGAAGAGTCGCTGGCGAGTTATGCGACAAGTAGGGCTGTAGACAGAATTGGCAATCCTCGAGGGAAACCTATACCCGGTAATAGAGACACAGACTGATGATACATTAAGGTAACATCAACAATAAATAAAACTCATTATATTATCAAACATTTATTTTCATCTTGGTATAAAATTCTGTGACAATACAGAAAACTCTTAAATAATGATACAGCACATTCTATGAGCTAAAGGAAAAAGTGTACTGCATATAAACATCAGATATAATTATATTATGTAACATCTTTACATGCATAACTTTAAAAGTATGTATTGTATACAGCAATGCCTCGGTTTTCCAATGTCAGTCTCGCAAATGGAAATACTTAATTATCAACTTCACTCTTTCTTCTAACTAACTACCAAGGTAATATTTTGATGCAACATTGTTTACTGCTACAACTTTATCTAAGAGTTTGAATAACCACAAATAAGCAGTCGTAAAAATATGCATGCAGAACAAGTTAAAAAAAAATTGGACATCGTGATTACACATAGATCGTTGATAATTAAAATAAATTAATATCACTCAGAAAGATACAAAGAACAAATGTATCTTTCTAAAATAATTTAAGTGCTACTGGGATTTTTTGTTGCCAGTATAATGCTGGTCATGATTGAGGTATAATTATATTTCATTGAAAAACGAAAATAAATGCAAAAATCTTTATTTCTTGTAAAAAATACAAATGGAAAGTTGTACCAACTTTAAATGGCTGCATTTGTAAGAATAAAACAATCACCATTTCAAAAATTAACTGGTAGGTGGGCGGACTGCGGCAACCTTATCAATTTTGTCAAATTCGATTTTTGTAAATTACTTTTTAGTGACACGTCTATATTTCCAGTTAGAAGCAAACCATCATTTTTATTACAATGCTTCACAAATAACATGATACAAATATTATGAGAAGAACCTGCTAGATGGGTTCAAGTCCCTATAGAACTATATTTTTTTGAAAAATAAATTGTTCTAATTTATAGTGACACTCAGAAACAAAAATATATAATTATTTCCTTCTATTTTATCTCAAATATATGAAAAGTTTTAGTCAACTTAGTTTTAAGATACTACTGGAATACTTCCAGGGATACATTTATGCACTGAATTCCGGAAACAAATAGTATTTGTGAACCGAGGCACTACTGTATCGAAATGATCATGTTTATTTTAGTTTGACGCATTAATAAAATAAAATATTTTTCTGCAAGGAATACAGTAAAGTGATATAACACAACATCGGTAGCTTATCAATACTCTTAACAATTAAAAATAAATATATTTTTCAAAGAATGGAAAAAGCTCTAACTAATAAAGCCCGCAATATACAAGACAAACATTTGACAGAAAACTGTCCAATTTGAATAATAGATTAATATTAATAAAGTTTAAAAAATATATAACGTCCAAAATCGAGCTGTCATAATAGGACGTTTTTGTGTTTTTTTGCAGTAAACGCAAGGAAACAATTGAATTGTGACATATATTCATCCTGAATTGATAGGACCATCTTCTTTAATTTGGTTTACTTGGTCAATCTTAGACGTATTTGTGGTATAGTGGTTAATATACTTCCTAGTGGTCAGGGGTTCGAGCCTCGTCCCGGGAGGCCATCAAGTTAGTTTTATTTTCATAGAACAAGGATGGATGTAAACAAAAATATGACACATATTCCGTGTACGCATTTCTAATTAAAAAAAAAAAAACTTCAACAAAAACGCTTCAGCTCACCGACCACAGCAAAATTTCATTTAAATGATCACTGAAATGTTATATACGGATTTGAATGACATAATATTTGTGCAAGTGAAGTTGGTAATGGGACAAAAGCGATGAAGCAATGAGACGAATATATGTTACAACCCAATACAAGTGCTCAGACTTTACTATATAACATAGTTTTTTCTAGAGCACAATTAAATTTTCCAAAGATTTTGACACTTACAGTACGATCTTCAAAGCCTCCCTTGAATGCAAACACATATTTCCATTAGTTCCTGACACAACTCTTTAAAGTATATTACATCGGCTATTGGTACAACATGAAGACAAAAATAAACATAGAAAAAAATATGATTTCTTTTAAACATTGAATTATTAATAACAAATTGCATTTTTTAAATCATTGCCTGACTTAAAATTAAACCTTAAATTGTATCAATATATATAAATCCAAAGCTTTGTATAGATTCATATTCAATCTGTGTAAAGCCTAGTTTGAATAATAATTGTCAGAAGAAAAATTTGGACGCCACGGTCCTAGATCAAAACTAGTAATTAAAATATGATTCAATAAGATAACAATATATTGAACTATAACAATAATAAATATTTATTGACAATTAAAACAAAATTTAAAAAAAATAAATCGACAAAAAGATTAAAAGAATAATACATTTTACAAATCCTTCTGTAATCAGTTGATTAATTTAAAAGATGTTTAATAGTGGACCTTAAAGGCAAGGAAAAGATTGATTGATGCCTTTTAGATGTGGCGTTGGAAATACTCCATTTTAAGGAACTACACTCACATTTGTCTGAGGTAAATCTCCGATTTATCGGACACTGAAGATGGCTCAGAGAAGCTTGTTGTGGTAGGACAGACCAATTGGAAAAAACACCTTTCGAGGATCCAATGTAAAATAGAAAGTGGTCCAAGACACATGGGAGAAAGCTCAGAAAACTAGAACAAAGGAGTCCAAACGGCAACGTGAAAAACTGAGAATATTTAATAATAAAAAAGAATACAAAAACTATATTACCGTGCAACCAGATTCAAGGACCAGATTTTGGAACTTTTCAAATCAAAAGATAATTTTATACATATTTTAGACAATTTATATACATTTCACTTAAATTATGACAATCAGTGTTCCTATACAGCATCACACTATGTATAATATAGTTCAAGTATGGAGATGAGATTAGAAGAGAGAAGATATTCCATACATTAAAGTGACTTAAGGAGATAATTTTCAATCCACCTAAAAATATAAATCAGGCATGCAAATATACGTAAGAATATTAATTTTATGCCATCATCGGCATCAGCTAAAACAGTATTAACCCTTATCTGCCGGCACTCCATGACAAAACGGTCTCGCAGGTGTCACTTTTTCTGACTATTGACAATTTTTTATGACAATGCGTGGGATTGGCCTGTCATATAAACAAATGTCAAAAGCCTGCTCACAAAATTACCTCATTTTAACTTACAATTATTTTATGTCTGACAAGTAAAGAAAAAACACTATTTTTCTGTCTGCATCAATGGAATGTAGAGGAAGGAGTATTAACTAAAACACCTTCAAATGATTGATTATAACAAACATTGACAAAATAAATATGGTAACTAAAGAATTGTCAAGTTTATTTCATTGTTTATGTAGTCTGATATCATCCATTTTTTTAGCTTGTATTATTGTAAATCAGTGGAAATATGCTGTATTCCATCTACTGTTGGGCAGCGAATACGCCCAAATCGACAGTCCGCCTTGAGGGATAGTTGCGAGTATAGAAGTTATGGGCCAGTTGTGTTATCGGTGGTAACTTTTTACTATGATAAAAAAGATATTAAAGTAAACATTTTGTGAAAACAGATTGTTCCAATGTTGGTAAAAAATGCAATGATAAACTAATTTTACCCCCGAATATTGGATGGTAAAATCCAAAAATCGTTAGTTAAAAATAGCAGACTCTTCACAACTGTTTCAAAAATCATCTGTCACATTGATAGTTTGAAAGTCTATTGTGGCCCCTTTGCGATCAATAGTGGTAGGGGAAACACTATATATAATAAGGATATCCCGCTATTTTAGTGATGAGAGTTCTTTCGATGATCACGTTGTTCAATACACATTAACACATATACCGAAAAAATCTTACCAGCAAAGTGACAGATTTCAAACGCAGGGGTAAATAAAGCCATAGACAAAGCATAAAATAAAACATATTTCATGATTATTTACCTTGCCACACTGTGAAGCTAGATTATCTTTGACAGTAGTTAATTTGACGATCGAACAACTCGCCAGCATTTTTTACAATGGGCGATGGTAAAAAATTACTATTAGTTAAAATTTACTACTGATCACACAACCCGTCTTAAGATGTATATTTTCATGTACCAACAGTGAAAAAAAGTTGCGTGAAATTTAATTTCGCACCCTCTGCGGTGAAAACTATTCGGGATCTGTTCTCTCTCTGGACAAGCAATCCTTGTTATATTTATATAACAATGAGATTAAGATTCCGAGTAATAAAATAATCAGTGAAAGTGTTCTTATTACAAAGTTATCATCCTGGCTAAGATTAAATTTATATATTGTAAAAGAGGTAATATACAAGGGCAGCCGACACTTGGAAGCAGAACGCCAACAGCGAGCTGCAACGAGGAGAAAACAAAATTAGCAAACAGGACACATCAGTCAGCCCGCTATCTTCCCGCCCCAAGATGCCCCAGAGTTTGCGGATCCAAGATTACATAGGATATCCAGCCACCTGAGACCCACAATCGTCTTGCTCAGGGCAGTCTTGCTCAGACACAGACGACAGCTGATTAAAATAGATAATTAATGACATTAATTCACACATTTAACTATTAATATTTCTCGCTAATGAAATTTTCTACAAGAGATAGATTAATATGTATAGAATTGATGCTAAAATGATTATGACATGAGGAATATATATTGATTTTTTAGTATTTTATTTGACAACAGCTATTATAAGAATTGGTCCAAAAGTAGGATGACACCCATTTAATTTTTTAAGTATTACGTAGGTAATGAATAAATGCATAAAAATAGTTGAAATCATTAAAGTAAGTACAGGGATTTACGCATTGAATTACTGCATTGTCAAATCTGTTTTTCTTAATATAAAATATTTTTTCACAGGCTTACTGGGTAAAGTGTCTCAATGAAGTGCATTAAAGAAGTGAAAAATTTTTGTAGAAAGAAAGTACGTGGTGTAATGTGTAGGAACATTGTCACAGGAATTTAGTACCTATGTAGGCACCAACGAAGAAGAACTATTTCCACAAAAAAGCACCATCTGAGAATGTGTCGGAGAGACCAATATAAAATACAATACCTATACCTCTGTATATACTATGTATCTATATAAGTGGGGCGGAGCGACACAGAAAAATAAAATTCTACACAATTCTAATATGAAATGGAAATCAGTCTAATAGGGTCCTAAATCATTAAGTTCCTCGAAAAAAATTCTCAGCAAAACCTCAGTTACTACAAACAACATATGACAACATCAAATAATCAGATTAAATCAATCCTAAAATGGTAGAAACATTATGGTAAATAATAACTAAAAGAAATAAAAATAAATAATGAAAACAAAATATCTTCAGTGATATGATGGTCTTAGATTATATACAATGCGGTGAATGATGGCAGCCTCTATATATCTATTCGTGGGCGGTATTGCAGCCTGAGCGGGGGCTCCCGAAACCTCCATCTCGTGACGTATACGAACTTCAGAGTGTGATCCTTCCCCAGCAACTCGTTATTGCACAATATATCAATCTAGAACCGAGACAACACAGCATTATTATATATATATTTATCTCTATACAGGACACAACTATGACAATTCTGATAAAGCAAACAATAAGACCAAATAATGTATGAAAGTAAGGTTAAATTAAATTCATTCATTCTATCGTAGCGTCGTCAGAAAGAATTAACAAACTAAAATATGTATTCTTGATGTATAATATAAAATTAGAAATAACCTTTTATTGAAATCTAGTAGTAGTAGTAACATACTCTTTGAGAATATCAATTTAATTTTTATCAATTTCATACTAAAAATTACAAAATAAAGTATTAAAAACACGTTTGACATATTTATATAAGACACACAATCTCTCTACTTTAGTGTTTTTTCTTAATGGCAATGTACACTGACACATGACAATATGATATTATGTTAATATATGACTAGCAGGAAAGCAATCGGTTTGCGGCCGATAGTGACCCAATACGCAGCCAGTGGTGATCGCTGCACGGCCAGGGCTTTCATAGAATCTATATTTTAATATGAAAATCCCTTATTATAGTGCATTGTGCATCTTTCATATTGCTTTAGATTAAGATTCTACGAAAGATCCCTGGCCGCGCGTCACCACAGCCGTTAGTGCAGTATAACGAGCACTAACGGCCTATTGCTTTTCTGCTAGTGCATTCTGAATTGCCCTCCCTGGAATTAATTGTACAAACAGTGTGTTCTTATATACTAACTTATTCCACATTCTTGAAAAAATTGACATCACGTTTACACTATACATATTCGTTACTTTGGCGAATATGTTGAATTTTTTCTTACTGGCAAATGACAAAAGTCATATATAAAAGATAGTGAAGCACAATATTATTAAGGATTATGGCAATTTTCCACTCACATCGACACCATTAATCTGCCATTGGTTGCTCATTTTTATGTACGCCTAAGCCTCTCAGTTCTTACGCTTTTAAACTAGAATATTGATTAATATATTTTTTTATCTCTGGTGTATTTGTATTTGTATCGTCTTAATTATGACAAATAACATTCAGTTTATTAGTTTTATATTAATGTAAAGGTCCAATCTAAGTAATAGTTAAAAAAAAGTCAAATCTATTGAATACCTTCTGATATAAATTAATAATAAAAACCCACTTTTTCGTAAAAAATGCGAAAATATGAATTATTATTGCAAGTCGCGCCTTAAGCCCTCTATAAAAGTAAAAAAGGTCCTCTCTCTATCCTTGGTATAACACAACTAATATGCAAAACCAAATGTATACAAAAATAGCAAATACGTTTGAACCTGTAAACGTGTTGAAAAAAAAACATAATTCTTGAAAAGTAGACAGACCTCCTAGTTAATAAAAACTGTCTGGGTGAGCGCTGCGCCACCGTGTGAACAAAGGAAACTTTTTACACACTTCAACATTTTTTGCTTCACATTCTAACTCATTAATAATTTAAAGTTTTTCACAAATTGAAAGGCACTTTCTTTTATAGCCCTATTCGCTAAAGTAGTAAACGTGTCAAATTTTTATTAACGCAATGACACTACAGTCGGAATCCAATACAGTCCAGTAAGTCATAGATAAAATATGGGGAAGTGTAATAATATTATGGATGATATCAAATCAAATTTCCATCCAAATCGAAAGATTTCAATTTCGTTTATCATGTCATAATCATAATAATATTTATTAGGGATTGTCCAAAGAAGATTTTCCTGTAAAAATATTATCACAATTTGACTGCCGATATTGCTCACACACAAACATACAAACTAAAATTCTTATTAAAAACTAAACAGAATCAATAAGGAATTAAAGATGTTCTGAACAATGCAGTTCTTGCCTTAATATGTTACGCAGAAGGCTACTCACATCTCTATACTTGTCTACCCCGTTGAGCACCTTCTTGGCTATGAACTTCTTGAGGTGTGTGATGGTGGCCTGGGCGGAACAGCGAATGAACCTCCTCTTCAAAGTCTTCAGGTTAGCTGAAGTACACTCTAAGCAGACATTGACCTGAAACATCGTCACGAGAACCTGAAGTTTGGCTTAGATATATAAATAAGCTTAAAACAAAAATAATTGTTTGGTGGGTATTTTGTAAATGTTATGTATATAATATGTACTTTATATACACCGATAGTAAAAACGAGAATCCATAGTTAAATATGGCAGCTTTTTCACAGCTGTTCCAAAAGTCATCCGACACATTAGCACTTTGAAAGTTGCAGTATACAAGAATTAATCATTCAATATTCCGCTATTTTAGTGATGAGAGTTCGTCCGATGTTGATCTCGTTGTTTAATATACATCAGCACATAACACAAAAAAATTTCACCACCAAAGTGGCAGATTTTGAATGCCTAGATGGAAAAATCCATAGATAATGCATATTTCATGATTATTTGCCGCACCTATAGACATCTCCTACAATAATAATGGAAAATTTGTATAGCACCATTGCAATGTTTTGACAATAGTAAATTTGACATTTGAACAATCCACAAACGATTTTAACCACAGGCATTAGTAAAAAGGTACTATTGATCACACAACCAGCCCTAAACCTCGGTTCCTATATTTATGTATATTTAGTTTAATACTTCACCTGTCGATGAGTTACTGTTTCTCTCGAAACTCAAGTAGTGCTAATAAACTCAAGTAGAGTTATAATATTGTTTTATTTATATCCATCCATTAGGAAATAAGCTTTTATTTTATTTTCGTTTTTATTTTCGAAATTCGTTATTATAAATATTAATTTTTTGGTCCCTCAGATTTTGCAATAACGAGGGATAATATATGTGTTATCATTTGAATTAATTGATCAAAAATTAAATAAGTACCTACGCAGAGAATTTTTAATTTAGTACAAGATAAGGCTCTTAAAAAAAAGTTATGAGTAGACACGATTATTGAAAAAAATAAATTATGTCACAAGTGCATACAGCTAAATTAAGTCTTTCTTCAGTTCTAAAACAATATTGGTTTGATAATTTATTTATTGAATAAATAATTTAGTAGTTTTAAAATATATGGAACTTAATAAATAAATTTTAATTTGATACCTTTGAGAAAAGTGCTTATCGCCACAGAATTTTGCTTGCATTTATGACCAAGAAAACCAATATGTTGGAGTTGATTGTACAGAACAGGAGATCATGGAAAGCAACAAGGGAGGTCTGAGTCATGAAATAGGAGTCAAGAAATAGGAAATAGAATGTTTTCCAATCAATACTTTTTCCAAATGCAAATAGTCAATAAATATGTATTTGGAAGTAAGTACCTCTTACTAAGGCTGTGATGAATACTGCGGTTCTTAAAACACTTGGAGTAATTAAGTAATAGATGATTGATGTCAGGTACCTGTTCGTCCCTGCGATGATAGTCTGTATTATCAGCCACATTGTCCTGGTCCACGGAAGGGTTTCTCGCTGCACCCTCTCCTCTTCCGGCCCCCTCCAGCAGGGCATCCTTGGGGCAAGCTAGCCCCCGCACTCGGTAGAATTCTCTCTCTCGCTTCATTTCATCTGGCAACACCGCACATTGTCAGACTCACAGAATACAATTAAGAACGAATTATGGGTTTAATTTACTCTAACCATCATATATTACACTTGGGCCTCGCATAACACGGTTTTATATAATACGGATGTATAAATGGTGGCATATTTTTTGTACAACTCGCTTTTTATAACACGGTTTCAGAAAAATAAATGAATTAAATAGTATGTTTGATTTACAGATTGCGTCCATGACAGAACATGCCATGAGTCATGATCTCACTCAGCATGTTGAGACTTGTCAATTTCGAAACATTTCAGTTACGCTCCGGCATTCAATTGTGCAGTACGTATTTCTTCGTAATCCGTAGATTTTTCTGGCTTATTGTTTGTATGTATGCACTTTACATATTCCATATTATTAATTACGTATATATAACCCTCAGTAGTCCAGAGACATGATGTACATTCCCTAATAAATTCCATCAGCCTTACCAAATCCTGGGTTATTTGAAAAATATTTTAAGTTATATACTCGAAATCATATTATAAATAAAATATGTAGTGCATTTTGTGAAAGTAACATTGCAAGTGACAAAAAAGATCTGCATTTGAGATTTAATATGTACGTGTGTGATTAGTGAAAATAATTTGATTGATGCAGAACATTTACTTATTCAGAATAATAACATCTTTATTTGAGAGATATCTCTAAAAAATGTGTACCGTGCAATAAACAGTATAACATCTCGAAAAAGAGTAAAACATATAGAATTATTCTAAGTGATAGCGATGGTGAATGAATGCTACATTCTTTTATTTATTTATATATGGCTTTTTACATCGATAAACTTAATATGAACATATTAAAAAAGAAGAAAAAAGAGAAGACTATACAAAAAAAGAATAATAAAGAAGACTATACAAATATCCATACATAAAATACATGATTAAGATTGTTGCACACAGGATTCCGCCTCACGACAGGCTCAGGAATTTCACTGGACGAATCGTTACCATTCAGCGGCCCTGAAAAGGGCCTTTTCTTATTCGGTCCAGTGGCGCCAAGCGGGCCGATGGGCGCTGAGCGCTAGTGGCGGGCTCCGCAAGGGGCCAGCCACCACGTACCAACTCACGGTGGCGGAGCTACCAGCGAGTGGTACAGGAGCGGTTTGTCGCTCACCATGGACCCGCGGGGGCACATGGTGGGGCCGCAGGCGGCCCTCGGTAGGGCCGCCCATTGTATTTTGTATGGGGCGACCGTCCACCGAATGTAATTGTTTTGTGAATTTAGATTTCGGACGGTCGCTCACATTTGTAACCTTTTGTTGTGGATATCGCGAGCCGGATTGGTAATTAATGTTTAATGCTCGCGATATCCACACACACTTGTATTGTTTTGTATGGGGTGATCACCGATTGAGAATAATTGTGTAAATTACGGGTGATCACCCCCCACCCCCTGTTTATTCCATGTTAATTGTTTATTGTGTAATAAATAACTTGATTATGTTGTGGATATCGCGAGCTATGTATTATTTGGTATTTGTTAATTACTCGCGATAATCCACAACTATTTTGCATTTTATTTATTTTTGTTTGGAGCCCGACTTTGGCACGGTATTAAAACCGTGCGTTGTCGGGCTCCGTATGTTGTAGTTCAATGGACCGCCGCATGGCGGCGGTCGCGTAGCAGCGGTCAAGTGGTGGGGGTTGTGAGCCACCCCCACCACTGCTTGCCATGTCTGCTTGATACATGAAATAAATAGGGGGGGTACCGCTGCCGAGAGTCCAGTTCTCGTCGGCGGCCTTCCGGAGCGACATCTCTCTGCCTTTTACTTCTCTCCTGCACACATCGCCTCCTGCGAGCCTCGCATCTGTACGAATATAGCAAAGCGGAGTAATACCGCCGGCGAAATTGGAGCGCTCGGACTAGCCCGCATTTTTCAATGCGTTAGGCGACGTCTGGGCGTTCCCTGGCGGCGGCGTGACTGGGCGACCGCTATTGTTGTGCGTAACAACGATTAAGAGAAATTATATAATATGTATTATTAAAGTTTTTTTTTCAATAAATATGTAAATTTATATATTTTTATTAAAAAAATAAAGTACATATTCATATAAACTATCTTCGATTTTTTTTTGGAACGCAAACCCTAATTTTGTATGAACTTCAAACCTTGTATAACACGGATTCGTATTACACGAGGTTTTTGTGGAATCATATAACCGTGTTATACGAGGCCCGAGTGTATATATATTGTCCTTGAACATATTGATTTTTGCACTAAATACTTTTATTAAAAATTAAATGTTTTATTTGTAGAGTTTAATTTTGTTTGAATTTTATTTGAAATTATGTAAATGATTTGTATTTCCAAACATAAGCATGACCAATCCATCCATTTTTGGACATCTTGTGAGAAGGGAAGATAGCTTGGAGAAGTTTGCTGCGGTGGGCTACATCGAAAGACGAAGAGGAAGAGAAAGATCCCCACCCGATGGACCGACCAAGTGACAGTTGTAAGATCTGCAGGATGCCAAGAAAAGTGAAGGAGCATAGTCAAAATGGCAGGAGTTCATGGAGATCAACATGAATGATAAAAAATAGGATTTTTCTCTTATAGAAAGTTAAAAGAGAGAGGTAAAAAAAATCTACTAAACTATTGATTTTTCATACTGTAACAATATTAATTTATTTAAATAAAAATTGTTCCTCTTATTATTTTTGCTCCCATTCGCTAGCACGCTGTGAAAATTATATACTCTGGAACCAAAACAAAGCATCGAAACCGAATTAATGCGACTCCAGATATGCGAATACAACAATCAAACTGGATATAAGAATTCGATATGGATG
The DNA here is from genome assembly GCA_022840565.1 of Eubasilissa regina. Classification (NCBI taxonomy): domain Eukaryota; kingdom Metazoa; phylum Arthropoda; class Insecta; order Trichoptera; family Phryganeidae; genus Eubasilissa; species Eubasilissa regina. The sequence goes on from JAINEB010000014.1 coordinate 193,383, forward strand.
TGTGCGCGCATAAACGATTTGCCCACATAGCTAAGATACTAACAAAAAATAATAAATTACTGATAATAAAGCTCATAACGTCAGTTTAATTGAATAACATGTGCAAAAGTAAACAACATAAAAAAAGTACTTTATAAATATAAATATTTGTATATAGTATATTGTCGGTTATACTGCATAACGTTGAACTACTGTTTGCAATACTGCGAAACTACAAATGACTGAATTTTACAGGAGGAAAAAAAAACTTCATAAGTATTACATCTTAAAAGCTGTATATGTCTAGTAAAAACAATAAGCTTAGGGATCATCAAGTTATCACCCAATGGTAAAATTATACATTTTCGGTAATGTAAGAATGTTACATCACTTATGCAGTTTTGTCATACCGAATTAGTAAAATCTGCCACGTATTGAACGTAGATATGCGGAATTAAAACTTTTATTTAGTTTCAAACATTTATTAATCAAAAACAAATTTTAATAACTAAATTGTTATAACTTCGTCCAACTGCAAGAGCATAATATTAACGAAGCCAATACATTGGCACAATAGAATCATAAAAAAAACAATAATTGTTTACAAACAAGAACATTACTCTGTTTTCTAGTACCATTCAATTTAAGTTTAAGAGACAGTCTCAATTTTGTTATAAAAAATCAGTCTTGACAATATTTATTGTCAATTAACATCCGTATTATAAAGAATAATCTGAAAAAAAAACCCACAATCATAAACTATACTCTGCTTAAATCCAAAATATTAATTATAGCACCAAGAAATAATGACTGATGAGAGATCATTTGTGGTAATTAAGCTTATCATAAAAATCATAACAATTTTTCGGTATAACATCTTTTAATTCTTGTAAATAATTGTACTTCATCTCAGATATTTTTGTGGGGGTTGATGAAGCTGAGGAACATCTGACAAAAGAGATTAGATTTGTTTGGGGCGCCTGGGTAATAGGGAAAACTCATCAGAAAACATAAGCTTGTAATCAATAGTGCCATTGATGTTATACTCTTATATCAATAACACATTTATCACCAGCAACTCTTCCAGGACGTATAGAGTCATAAATGTGGTAATCTTAATTGCTGTAATCTTTGAAAAAGCTAAAATCTGATAAAACTATATCGTAAGGAATGGGTCTAGATCTAGCTTCCTTTGCTAGTCGCGTATTGGCTGGGAAAAAATATTTCCCCATTTTTAAGTTTCCTTTCCACAACCGAATAAATAGAGTCGGCTTCCATTTGGGTGTGGCCCTTTTCTAGAAACTTTTGCATATTTGTTACTTTTTTCTGCACAGTTAGACGTAAAAGCCTGTTCGAAACTATATTGTTTCTATTTAGAGCCGTGTATCAATCCGTGTATATAATAATGCTTTTATGGTCTTTGTAAACAAGTTTCGTCAAATAATCTATGAAAAATGTAGCACAAGTTGTGGCTTTCATGTCGGTAATAGTTTCCTCAAACCAGTAACACGTTACTTGGTGGTTGCTTAAATTATAAATTGTAAAATTGTGAATGCAAAGCTTTGTTTTAAGATATAGTGCACTGGCATTGACATAAGGACATAGCATTACAGCTTGCAAGTCAGATGCTAAGCATGTATTTTACCTTTAATGGCTGCCTCTTTATCTTTTTTCTTTCCCAGTCGAGCAGCTTCTTTTAGGGCAACGTGTCTTTGATAAATAACCTCTGATATATTACCAACTTTTTTTGGCTGGAAAAGTGCAATGTTTTCTTGTAAAAGTAAATCTTTAAAAAGTTTTCTACAAGCAACGGGAGCAGAGGGAGAATTTGCATGCTCTACATACAATTGGTATAACTGAGCTTTAGATTGAGTACACTTTGTGACTAGATTTTCTACAATAGTGTAAAGGTAGTTTTGGCAATGCATGGAGAAAATTCAACCGAGCTTCTTTTTATAATTTGTTCAGAACTATTTATTATTTATTGTTGATTCTATACAACGTTCATGGGTTCCCGTCTGTCTTCTGTTACCCAATCAATACTTGACTGTCCATTCCTTAATACTAAGAGTTCCCAAAAACATATTTTGGCATACTCTCACTTTCTTGTCACAAGTTTTCAGATAATAGACTTTGCTTTTATTGTGTCTACTCTCTAATCCTTTAGTTTTTCGTTGCGTTTTTTGCACGTTAATTAAAGTCAGTACATAAACTCAGCTCAAGACATTGCCCAAAAATCATCAAATATGAACATAATATTATCACAAGCAGATACCTTGCTAACGATACAACGATGAATATGCCAATTTCATTTTTCTTGAAGGTTTTGGAAATATCTTGAACATATTTGTCACCGACCTTCCTGAAACCTAAGTGCTCTTTTCCCATCATTCGCTTCTTTTTATTACCTTGCCTTTTCCAAGTGTCCACTTCTGCCTTCTGTTCTCTTTTCCTTTGTGAAATCCTCCTTGATCCATTATTCTTTCCTGAATGGAGGACGATAGTCTGGTTAATGACGTTACATGATGGATTTCCAAAAGGTTCATCGTTGGGTAGCACAAAATTGAGGTCTGCCACTAAATCGTCTAAAGAGAAATCTAATAGATCATCTCCAAAAGGCCTCAAAAGATGTAGTGGTAATTTTTCAGGATTATTCAAAAATTCAGCTAGACCAGAATATTGATAGTCAGTTGATGACGGCCCCGGTAAAGCGTCTGATACATCTAGAGAATTCAGTGCCAGGCCTTGCAAATTGCTATCGTTTTTTATTGTCAATAATTGTTATTTTTTCTTGAGTAAATCCTTTCTCCGTTTGATCAAATCCTGTATCGATTCAGAAATCCTCGACATGATGCCAACGGTCTTTTTTCTTAAAAAAGTGAAAAAAAAAACTGTTAAAATATTTTATATTATGAAAATCTACAAAATCGCATAAATAACAATGATGACAATAATTTATTTGCAACTCAAAACCGTGAAATTACTGCTTTGCATTCAAACCAAATATTCCTCAAGTAAACATAATTCTGTTTAAATGTGACAATATTCAAACAATAATATATACATATATGAAATATCATGTTTTAACACTTACCTGCGCAAAAAAAGTAGATTTTTACAAAAAAAAATAAACAAAATTTCTACGAGCGCAACTGAAAACCGTCCGATTTGTTTACATATTTAAAACAGTTCCGCGGTATTGCCACCAAACAACAAGTCATCACCTGCACCGCGCTCTTGCCACGATGTAAATACAGCCTTCCTATTGGTCAATTTAAAAATAAATCTTTGCGAAAACGCGCCAATTATCCCACACAGCGCGATGGCATGAAATCTCAAATTTTCTACTTTTGTAGTTACGCGGAATTTCAAGTAGTAGATCAGTGGTTATGCAGTATTACCGATGATATAGTGAGTAAGATTAAGAAAGGATCACCTAGGTGGTTTGGTCATATGGAACGGATGAATGAGGAGAGAATGGTAAGATAGATGACGCAAGTGTTGATGACACCAGAAGTAGAGGATGTCCGCGGAAGACTTGACATGACCAGGTAAATCAGATAATGGAGTATGATCCTGTTAGAAGCTTCAATAATCAGAGAGCTTGTACGAGAAGATGTATGAATATGGATGAGGCGAGAATTGTGTGTCAGGACAGAAAAGTGTGGCACTCTATATCTCTGCCTACCCCCGTGGAAACGGCGTGATAGTAAGTTAGTTAATTATATAGTATGTAAACTCAAATAAATAGCTTTTATAATGGTAAAGTAATTGTTTTTAAATATTAGACCTTTAAATTGCACAAAAAATATCTTTTGTTCTTATGAACAATGCCAGGACAATATTTTGTACACACGTTTCATTATCTTTTATTAGACAGTTTGGTAAACACATACATAAAAAAAAAAAAAATTAATAGTTTGTGTTGAGTGAAACGTACTGCAATAACCATCATCTAGTTTTGCAAAATGAGAATAGATGCAAAATAGATTGAAAAAATCTTAGGCCAAAGACAGAATCAAAGGTCACTGGAGATATGAGAAACTCACTGTGTTGAAGATCAGGAACAAGTTTGTAGACAATGTCCTGCATGGTGCGGTCGAAGCTGATGTACTGTAGTGGGTGAGACTGATGGATTACTATGGAACATGTCGGACAGGTATTGTTCTCCTCTAAGTGTTTCACCAAGCAACTCTTGCAAACTGAAAATAACAATCTAATTCAATTAAACCCGTGACATATTTGAATTGTGCATAATCAGCAGTTTTAAAATGTACTAGAATATTTTTTTAAGTGCGAACAACGAAACATAAATCTCAAATATGCAATGAAAACTAGTTCAATTGAATATGAAATTTTAACTGGTTCGTAATAAAACGTTGAGAGAATATACCATCGATAAGAATACAAGGTAAAAACAATATTTTAAAGCAGAAAATACAATAATTAACTCACACGTATGAAGACATTCTGTGACTGTGGTGGCGTCTATGAAGTAGCCCCGGCATATCGTGCAAGTAATGTGATTGTTGAGGGTCTTTAATTTTATTCGTCTTTCCATAGTCATGGCGGAAACATATTATTACGAAACAATACGTGAAACAAAGCACTACAAAGCGGAGCAAACAAACAAAAATTGACAAACAAACATGCCAAAAGTTGATAGACATGCAAGATATTCAATTACCATAGATAAGCGTACGAGCAATGGACAAAATTTTGACTGTAGCACTCATTTTTTGATCGATATAAAATACCGGATAATCGATATTAAGTCAATTTTAAAAATAATAATGGCATAATATACGTATTGATATACCTGAACGGTAATCTGTGTCGCGAGCCGATTTTGATGCGGACCGACCTATCATTATTTGTCATCTGCAGACACTTTGTTTTCTTGGAAGTGCATTTCGCGAGAATCCACGTCACACGAGGACCTTTTCTTCCGTCATTGGAAAGCTGTCCTTTGTTTCCTAGGTCATTCATCGGGAATATTTATCTCTTCCGCAATTGCGAGGGATGACCACACGTGTGACGCAATATGTTATGGAGTCAATCGGTTGCCTTTTGTCCGAGGAGAAATCGTTCCGAGAAATATCGCGCCCGGGAGCAGCCTAGTAACAATGTACCGTCCGTAAATTAGGGGGTCGACAATAAAACAATGACCGCACAAAAAAAAAAAGGAACCATTAAGAAGCGGGTGCGTTTTTCTGCCCGAGGATAATTGACTCCGGGGTGATAAAGCATCTTTTGTTGCATGCGGGCCAGCACCCACGTGCGGAAGGGCCACCGTGAGCGATGACTGACTATCGCGTCTTTTCTCCGTAGGGGTAGGCAGAGAAAATAGGACGCGTACGAATAAGTTTGTGTACGCGAATTCGAATCTTCCATATTCATGCACCTCTTGTGGTGCATAGATCGGACTATTCCGTCGTCAATTATCTATTTAATACGGACAAACCGTGTGAGCAAGTCTCAGATCGACCGCGATTCGATCTAATCAAAGTGTGCCGGTGTAGTAGCACTTCCGCAGTATTCGGTCGGCATTCGTCCTTGAATCTACTAGCAATAATCAAGTCGACGAATACAAATAAGAATAAAGGCAGGCAGAGAGTTGAAGTGGACAGTTGAAGTCGAAGAGTCGAAGAGAGGAGTTGAAGTTGTGAACCCGGGAGTGGAGAGTCGGAAGGATGAAGTTTAAGTACACAGTGGAAGTCGGACAATCGAAGAGAGGAGTCGAAACAGTCGAACGCAGTTGAAGTGAGCAGTCGGAGTTGAAGTGGAGAGTTGAAGCCGAAGAGTCGAAGGGAGGAGGTGAAGTTGGAAACCCGGAGTAGACGGTTGACGGGATGAGTTATAAAAGAAAACAGTGGAAGTCATAAACCCGGAGTGATGAGACGCAGTTGTAAACCCGGAGTCGGACATGAGATCCGGGAGGACGAGGGGACGAGGTTCGGAAGGAAGTTGTAAACCCAGAGTAATGAGTCAGACATGAGGTCCGGGAGGACGAGAGAAACGAGGTCCGGAAGGGAGTTGTAGGAAGGAAGTCGAAGGCCAGTCGAAAAGAAGTCGGAAGCACGCAGTTATAAAACAAGGTCCGGAGGGGTGAATCGTCAGAGAGACGTCAAGGCAACCACAGTTGGGATCGAAATCGACGGAGGAAGCAGCCACGGTTCGTCGGAACCCACTCAGGATCAGTCGCCCAGACCGGTTCGCAGTCCTACAGAGCAGACAACGGATAGCCGCCCACGCCGGATGCCAGCGGCATCACTCCGCCAGCCGGAAACAAGATTCCGGAGGAACGTCGCCGAGCAACCCGAGGTAGAATAAGCTTTAGATTGAGTTAGTTATAAATATTTCCACCTGTCCGTAAATCTAAACATGTGCTTAATAAATGTATAATGTGTATCTTCGCGTGTTCATATTCACCTGTATCTCTATCTATAACCATGGTAATAATAATGAAAGCGTGATATCCGATGGATGGTTCGCGAAGCGAATATTCCATTAGGGAGCGGGGTATCGTTCTGATGAGCGATCAGGAGCATGGTATGAATCATGACTCCTAGACGAACCCCAACTCGAACCGAATGGCGCACAAGTCGTGGCACCGGTTGTGTCAGTATAATTGTTGGAAAAATGAACTAAAAAATTATAAAATTTAATTAAACTCGCGTTGTGCACTAATAATAATAAACAATTTATAAGGCACTGATGACAAATTTTTTTTGTCATTCAATTTTTTACAGTTTTTATAATATGAGTATTATATAATATATTATTAAAGTTACATATTTTTTTAATCGGTTACCTCTCCAAAAAAGACACTAACTCTTGTGCTTGGAGAGGGAACCATTATTATGCTATAGCATATAAACTCGATTGCATTGACTGTTTCATATTTTATATTGATAAAACGGCACAGCGTAGTTTCACTGAAGGAGCCCCTAGATTAGATGTTACTTTTATATTTATATTATGGATTAGGATTAGTTAGTGTTCAAGCATACCAAGATACAATGGTATCGAAGTAGGTTGACATCAAATTAATTGAAGTTGATAGAGCGGGTTTAATGATGATGAATTAATGAAAAATCCTCTTAATTATTTTATTAGAGCAGCCCCACTCTCTGGTAATATTTCGCTCTGCGATTATTTCCAGGGATCACATTTCTAATTCTACTATGGTTATAGAAGGGGACAGGTGAATATTTAGAACACATATCGATTGTTTATTTTCTACGACACTTATATATATTTACAATGGGCAGGCAGAATTTTTTATAATTGACTTAATTTGATTATGGCTACCTTATATTAATAAAGTAGCCATAATTCAAACAAGTTCTCGACCAGACGGAGAGCGGTGTCGTCGTCGTATCCCATTGTCTCCCTCTGTCGTCCTGGTGTCTGCTGAGCTCGACACCCATGTTTCTTTGCCGCCCTGGTATCCGCTTGGCTGGGCATCCGGGTAACCATCGAGGTCGTGGTCCAGCCCCTATCTCCCATGTTGTGGCGTTGGCTGCCTCTGCTCGCCAACCGTCTGCTTCTCCATTTGATCAACATTTGTTGATCCATTCGATTCGGCTTTGCTCGTTTCTACACTTTATTTATCCTTTCTGTCTGTTCTGACTATCCTCTATCTATCTAACACTAACTCGAACTGCTGCAAAAATGGCGTTCCACTCGTTTTTATTATTTGCGTCAAAGGTATGTCTCCGCCGGTCAGCTGGATCCACCTTCGCAGGACTGGCGCCTTTTTATAGGTCCATTATCGACAGCGGCATTACAAACTCATTTTAAGCCTAAATTCGGACTCCGTCTTTGTCTCATAATCAAGTTATGATCATTCACACAATTTATAAGTGTCCACTCAAATTTAACCACCTTATATCTGTCCATCTTATCTATAGGTGTAAACATTTAACATTACCTTATTAACTAAAACTCCTAGTCCAGTGATATAATTATCGCTATACATTTTTTCTGCACTAAATTACGATTAAACTTATATCTATAGTAATCTTACGTAGTAATTACATTGTTCATCGAGATCTTTTATATCATTATTCTTCCCTTTGTTTTATTTGCGGTAGGGCAGTTTATGCGGTTGACCTTGAATATAGTTATAATTGGAACATGCTAATTTTCTATCATAAAAGTGCAACCTGGATTCCCCATACCCTGTTGCATATGTATTTGTAGGCGCGAGTTCGCGGTACCTATTTTATTCTAAATACTTTATCTCAATTTTGTTTGTTTTAATTTCACACGAAAGTCGGGACATGTGTACGACTCAACAAAAGCAATGCAGTTCCCATTGTATATCCGTGCCCTTTATTTCTGCAAAACAATAACCCAGGAAACTGGAAGGAAGGAATTGTTCAATATACTGTGTCCTTGCTAGTACTGGCCGTTATTTTGTCGCTTTTATAGAATTTGATTTATCGTTAGGGTCGTCGGCTCCTTAGACAAGAGAATCCTAAGAATTTTCTGTCCCTTGTGATAAAATAAAAATGAACTTCTCTTTTTGATCGTTATTCCTATCACCCGAATGTGAATTATTACGTCCACTTCACCCCTTTAAAACAATAATTAACAACAAAAGACGATGGCCAGCTCCTTTAATGGTTATTGCACAAATCTAAGTTTTTGGGCTCTAGGCAATTAGGTCAGGCCGTAGTCTGAACAAAAGACCTTCAGACGAGTGCGTCTGAAGGTCTTTGGTTCAGACTACGGCTTCCTCGCCGTGTGATCTTGTCGGCGGTGATTTTGCATGCGATGGGCAAAATTAAATTTCCTTTATTATTGTTTTTTTCCACGTCTAATTAAATTAATAACAAAGTGGTTTTTAAATGAAAAGTGAAATGTCCAAGTACAAAGTTAATGCTATAAACATAAAAAATATTATATTAAAAGAATGTGAATAAAGCCTAAAGCCACTGCCATTTCATCCCAAAAACATAATTGACGAAATTAGTAGGTACTTATGAGTGTTATTACCTATTTATACTTTGGGAGTTATGTCGGTGGTTAAATGAAAGATATGTTTGTTTGCGCGTGTTGAGGTTTATTATGACAGTATGATGAAAACAGATAGAAATAAAGAATGCAATGAACGAATGTGAAATGAAATGATGTGAAGCAATTTGGCTGTCTCGCTCGGCGCTCCCGCGCCGGCGAGACCGCCGTTATAGAACGCTGAAACTAGAGAGAGTGCTTAGCGGTGAATTTCGAGCCAGGCTTGTGGCAGCAACCGGCAACGCTGTCGCTAGCGTCGATGCCGACTGAGATGGCGGTGGATTTGAATTCCGGTCGCTACAATACTATAAATAATTTCAACCCCAATCATCGCGAATATTTTGTGCTAGAACTATGGGTGTGACTCTGAAATGAAATTTCATATAAATTTTCAAGGTGAGCGTCGACTTTAACGTGTGACGTCATACCTTTGTTGAGTGCGGACTTTTGTGCAACTCTGAATAGAAATTACTTGTTGTTAAAGGAAAGCGCAGGCTTTACCGACGCATTCTGAATAAAGGCCTCTGAACAAAAATGATTTATTTATGGAATTTTAAAGGAAAGCGCGGTCTTTACCGATGCATTCTGAATACAGGCCTATATCTCTTATACTGAACCACAACCAGGGGATCTACAACCAGCATTTCGGGACCTACTTTTGTAAAAAAATAATATGTATCATTTACACTTTTTTTTCTGTAGACGTAGACAAATCAGTTTTCCCAATCAATGAAAGTTCTTCCGCGCGCGAAATACAGAGTGAATATCATGTTCCAGGCCGATGTTGCTTTTGAATAACTAGGAAATGAAACACAATTTCTTAAGTTGGTTTTTATTTATCGATTATTTGGTTTATTACAATTATGTATGGTATATGACATCGGCCAAGCGGCCGCGGCACAAGTGTGTGCTCTTTTAACCATATTTTTCATAAGATTCTCGCCCACTTCGCGTGTTATTTCAGCAATTTCATTTCGAATATTGTCCTGCAGTATCGGAATTCCTGTTGGCTCATTGGCGTAGACCTTTTCTTCTGAGTACCCCCACAGAAAATAGCCGAGAGTCGTCAAATTGGGTGATCGAGGCAGCCAGTTGCAGGTCCAATCGACCCAATTTGGCCACTAAGAAGTTTTCCAACATGCGACGATAGATATCACCATTATTATTTAGATAAAATGTTTCAATGACTTCAATACGTTGTTGAGGTGTCAGATGCTTGCTCCATAATAAATTGTAATCAACTACTTTTGCGTCTGTCAAACAAAATCAGCCTGGAACATAATATTCACCTGTATATATCTATTTTTCTATATCATATTTTCCCAAAGCACATTCTATTGGGATATCTTATGTATATGAAATAAAAACACAAAACTCAGGTACATCAAATATAAGTTGGATAGCTGCCCGGAGTATGTGACTAAGGCAGAAAGGATAGTCTATTCTCCTGGCCAGCTCCATACATCAGTTTTAATATGTACTAGGACTCCATTAGGTATACTAGCTTTGCCTTGGCTGAAAATTTTCCATTAGCAATTATTGCATTCAGAGCACCATTCACTTGATTCCCTACAGCCACTAATATTTTTATAATCAATAACATTTTTAAAGATACTTCCTTAGACACAAACTTTATCTCAAATTGGTGTTATTCTTCTCTTCGAATACAGAAGCTACATTAGGTAATAAATCAAGTTACCTTGAACATGCAGATTGCAAGGGATTACTGTATATGTATTGTGAAATAAATATTGTTACGCGCCAAATACTCAAAGACCGCATTCCAGGATAAACACTACAAGAGATTACCAGGATTGCCGTTAGAAGGAAGGACGCGCAACTAACTTCGGGGATATAGCACTCTTCTTACCGCCTTTGCCGTGTGTGTCGTTCGTAGTCTGAGCGTGCCTTGAAAATAAAGTTGAAAATAAATCCATAACGTTCTTATTAATCTTACCCAACCTAATAATATTATAAAATATAGTTAAGTTTATATTTATAAATAATATTATTATCTTTCAGAACTGGACTCTGTTGCTCGACTTTCAGGAACAAATTATGCATAATGTTGACTCCTTGTTAAATCTGTCCTGGATCAGCTTGCTTGTTAAATTAAGAAAAACGTAATATTCTTTGATTATCTCAGTACAATCACTTCGGTTTGTATTTAAAAGTATCTCTTATTGGAAACACTTTATTTATTGCAGGTGCAATTGTCTATAGCAGGGGTCGGCAAACTTTTTTCAGAACAGGCCAGATAGTAAAATTTTTAGGCCCAGCAGGCTAAATTGCCAACTCCAAGATATTGACATGGGTAGTTCTACTCATAGAGCAACAAAAATAAAAAAGGTTCAAAATTTTAAAATAAAATAGAGATGGGTAGATGGAATATGTGTCACAACAACATTCTTACTATTTTCAAACTAAGCTAAACGCTTGTGATATAAAAAAGGACCAACTTGATGGCCTCCTAGAACGAGGCTCGAACTAGATCACAACAAGTATCTCAACCACTAAACCATAAGCATGTCTAGGAAGTGATATTTTTACATAATATACATGCTAACACTTATAAAAAAAAAAAAATGTATTATAGAAGTAGTTGAATCAAGATGCATGCGATGAATGCAATTGGTTTTTCCGAGATAATATTTCATCATATTGGAATTCCAGGTTAATAGTTTGCAAATGGTCATCTGCTTATAATGGCCTGTATTGCCATTTTACAAAAAGTCCTTTCACATTGGTAAGCACTCCCAAATACAGATATAAATAAATCCCCGCGCATATGATTTTAATTGACCGTATTTATCTTCTGAAAGATTTTTATATAATTGGGTTAGATCTATTTCTTATTTTTAGTTTATCATAATTTTGCAGATCAATCACCTCCAATGAAGGGCTGATGGAAGCTGTTCATGGATTTTGAATATAGAATTTTAATGGATTTTGAAATATAAAAATGTCTTTTGCACTCGCATCAAGATCCAAAAATTGCTGTTGTGACTGTAGTTTAAGTTCAGAAAATAAATCCGCCACAAATGTTTTTGGGAATGGGGATGTTACTAATATTAGAAATTTTTTATAGCATTGAAAATAGTTAATGCGATTTGTGTTTCAAACAATGAAAATTTTTAGGCGATATGATGTTTTACATATGAGCACTGTTTTTCCATGTAATTTTAAGTAAAATTCGTCAAGATATCCCACGACGTCTGTAGCAAATGCTAATTTTCATAGCCATTCATTGTTAGATAATAGTGATTGTGGGAAGTTTTTCTCATTTAGAAAAAATTCTATTACTTCTGAGTTCAAAAAATCTCAATAAAACTTTTCCATTAATGAGCTATTCTAGTGAGCTACAAGTCAGGATATTCGCCTTCAATCCCTAATAAAAAATCACAAAACTGACGATGGTTAAGTCCATGACAGCGAATAAAGTTAATCGCTAACACAACTGATTCAATAGCACATGACAGATTGAGGTGTTTCCTACAAAGAGCCTGCTGGTGAATAATACAATGAATTACCAGAGGTTTTCAACATTTAGCTTCTTCACAAGTCTTCAAGCTTTGTCCAACTAATCCTTTCCCTGTTCCACACATATTTTTACCTCAACCAGTTGTGACACATATTGACTGATTCCATTGCCGATTGTACTGTGTTAGCGTTTTCTCGATTTCCTTGGGATATCTTCATCTGTAGCTATCTCATGCAGCTAATTCTTCAGTAACCTCAAACTCAGTATTGACCTCTCAAATAAACAGCAGCAATTGGGCAGTATCAGTAATGTCTGCCGACTCATCAAGAGCCAACAAATACCACTTGAAAATGTTTGCCTCGTCTTTTAATTGACTCCTGATGTCCTCAACTTTTCTAAGAGTTGTTCTCGTCGAAAGACTGACAGATCAAAACAAATCCATTTTCACTGGGCACAAGCCAACATGATTTAATTAATTTACCACCGGTAAATGGTTTCCCTTTCGTGGCTAATAAATGACCTATTCGTAAGCTGACTTTAGTTACTGCTTCATTAACATTTTTTATTTTTACCAATAAATTGCGTTGCAATGAAGCATTCCGTTTTAAACTTTCCAATTTTAGCGATCATTGATTTTCTATGAGTTTTGAATATTGTGTCGCGTGCTTAGTTTGGTAATGACAACATATATTGTACTCTTTTCTCAGAGCTAATATGTCACTACATAATAAACATGATACTTTATTCCCATGACAAAATAATTCACAATCCATTCAGCTTTAAAAGCACGACATTCGAAGTTCACTTTTCTCATCATATATGGTCTTGAGAGTGACATGGAAACGAAGGGTAATAAATAAAATGAAAAGAACAAAATATCACAGAGTAATACCACGTGCACTGCTAAAGCAAAACTGAGAGAACTGGCAACACTTGTTCTACGGCAACGGTAGACTATAGAACGTGAATATGCAACACCAACAGCAGCAGTGAATACGCGGTCATTATTCACAACTTCTCAACTCGACTATCGGCCATTGCGTTACAGTGTATATTTGATTTATTTTGAATTTTTTTTATGTAAATAACAATATTAACCCACAGGCCAGAGGCAGGCCGTAGTTTGCCAGCTCTTGGTCTTGGTCAATATGACAACGCTTAAAATATGATAACGCTTAAAATGACCAATGTTTGATGTATATCTTACAGATATTGAGAAAGTGGAACAAAGTTTACCCTCCCCCCATACTGTACCGAACCAATACTTCTGAGATGAGCCATGTTTGCGAGGATAATATTAATAAAGAATTTTACATGAAAATCAATGCATTTACAAAGCTGCAAATTTATTATAACTTAAACAAAATAGGGTTAAAATGAAGTTTGCTACAAAACAAACTAAATGAATATAAAATCATTTGATAAATAACGCCAGCTGTTCAAATAATAAAACCAATATAACCCAAGTGATTAAGTAATAAACCCAGAATATAAGAGCAACATCATGCGGCACTAAGGACTTAAGAGCACTGCAATTTTATTTCAATTTGACGATTTAAACATCACAACAAACAGTGTACTATAGCGCAGTGTACTATACCTTCCTCTTTAGAAATCTTTTATTCTTTGGTGACTTAGAACCGTTAAAAGTTTAGAAGCATCAGGAAAGAGCACGGCTGTTATAATTTTTTTTTAAATTGCGCTATATCCCGAGGAACTGCCGCTCCCTCCGACCCCCTGCAGTGAACCCACAGAAGACTATACTCTCATAACTCGAGGACGCATACTTATATTTGCACAAGGGTGCACTTCAGGCGTGGCGAGGCTATTAAACCAAACGGGTTATTTACAAAACGATTTTACATTTAATTATTAAAATGTTTAATAACATTTGTTTCTTAAAATATCACAAAATTTAATTAATTTGACATGCTGTATATACATTTAATTTGTTCAGTCATGGAGCATTTTTTAAATACACCTACATTAAAATAAATTAACTCGAGGCAATCCTGAAATATCATATTTACTTGACACACCTTACAATCAGTCAGACGTGTGAATCAAACACTCAAATAAAGTGGAATATTACGACTGCCATTGGTAAAATACTGACCAAAGGAAATCGTGGAAAAATAAAATAAATTCAAAATTGAACTGGAATATCCCCATCACTGATGTTCATGTCGTCATCCACAGAACCACATAGATCTTCAGTCAGGACATCTGGAACAGTACAAATATTCTAATACCACGTAATAAGTAATTAATCTAACACAATTTAAAGAACAGTGATCTGATTGTAAAATGTTTGTTTGTCAGTTCTCTGTACAATGTTACACCCTTTGACCCATCTAAACACGATATAATGCATAGTTACTGTATCGCACAGAATTACTCGCCGAGGAGGTGCCAGGAACCCGTTGGATAGATTTTGGGAAACAAAAGCTTGATAAAATACATCACGGTGGCGCCTACTTGCAAATATGGTGGGAAAATATTAATAAAATAGTAATAAATAAAATAAAATAGTAATAAATAAATTTACTATAACTGAAATAAAAACAAGATATTCTGCAAGCGAGAATTCATTCTCGATTCTGTCGCCGTAGTGTACTTATATTGAACATCTTTTGTGTTTCATTTCTTTCAACCTCATAATCATCGCCGGTTGAGAGATGCTGAGATCGGCGAATCACCCTTGGCTACATCTCTTGTTTCCTGTGCAGTTATTTTTTAGTACCTTGGGCAAAACAATGGCACCTTCCTCTCCCCTCCCCTAATATAAATTAATACTACATTGAATGTCATCCGCTCCAAACATTACAGTTACAGATTTATTAAAACACTAACTGTTTTCCACTATTTATTATTTAATGAACATTACCAGTTTCAGCCTGTCACGGCCATTTTCAGACTGGTACATTTTTCTCTAAGGTTAGGATATTTATACAATTTAATACAGGGGTGTTTTTCAGTTTTACACCCCTGTATTGAATTGTATAAATATCTTATATATTAATAGTATCAAAATTATAAATAATTGCAGTTACTCTTTAGGATCCTGTGTGAAACATAGGCACCCCCCTCTCCCCCTAATATCATGTGTATTACATTAAATGCCATCCAAACTTTGTTCAGTAGCTCTCTAGGACCCTGAAGAAAATGTAGTCGCCCCCTGAAGAAAATGTAGTCGCCCCACCCACACGGATAGTGATCTGCAGCCTCAATTAATATTTAGGGCTATGTCATAGATATTGATTTGAGATAGATTTCATTTATGCACTTATTGTTATTTTGTAATAATCATAAGGGCCATTTGTGTGATCGGTAGTAACTTTTTACTAACACCCGTAGTAAAAATCCTTTGCCGATTGTTGATACATCAAATTTACTACTGTCAAAGCATAGATGTAGATGTTTATAGGTACGACAAATAATCATGAAATATGCTTTATTTCATGCATTATTTTTTCGCCTAGACTTTCGAAATCTGTCACTTTAATGGTGAAATTTTTTCATATTATGTGCTAATGTATATTAAACAACAAGATCATCATCGGACGAACTCTCATCACTAAAATAGCGAGATATTGAATTATTAATTGCCGTATACTGCAACTTTCAAATTATCAATGTGTCAGACTTTTGGAACAGCTGTCAAAGGTCCACCATACTTAACTATCGATTTTCGTTTTTACTATGGGATATTGGAGAGTAAAATGAGTTTACTACGGGATGTACTTTCGAGAAGAACTTTTTTTACTATAGTAAAAAGTTACTACTGATCACATAACCGGCCCTAAGGAGATTGATGTTTAATAGATTTAAAATACACATTTAGCACCTGGTTAGCTTGTTACAGTTCCTAATAATAAAGACTTTGTACTTGGTAAGATGATGTGTTATTGGTTGATTGTGCACAAGTGTTTAATTTGAACTTATTTTTTTTTAAACATCTTTTATTATTATTTTTCTAAAAGTGTTTTAGTCAAAGAAATGGAATCAGTGTCTTTTACATTATGCCGAAAGTGCTCATTATAAAAAATACCAAAAGATTAAATAATTTTCAATAATTCCAATTATATCCGGATTTTGTTTCAGATTTGCAAGCCCTACCCACCCTATCTATGC